>JZKD02S1612157.1:642587-721005 GCA_000966675.3 Picea glauca
TTTGTTCCTTACACTTGTGGCCCGGGAAATATTTGTCATCACAATTATAACAAAGGCCTTTGAGTTGGCATTCAACCATTTCATCCCTAGTCAATTTTTGGATCTTTAATGGGGCAGAGGGAGTAGTGGGAGTGACGGGTTTAGGGCGAGGGATAAAGGAGGGGTTTTGGTTTTGAGGTGATACAACCTGTTGTGCTTCTTTATATCTTTTAGTATCCTCCACCCAAGTTGAGGGTCAAGCCACGAGGACATGGGCCCAAATATCCTCCTTGATGTCACTGATAAAACACTCTCGAAAGAAAGCATTAGTCATGCCCTTTGTTTGAAAAGCCAGGTGCTCAAAGGGCGCTATGAAGTCTTCTACTATTCTGGATTGTTTCAACTTTGTCAAATGGCCCAAATGGTTGGTCTCTGTGTCAAAGCATTCATAAAGCTCAGTCACAAATTGGGTCCAAGCAATATACCCTTGACGGGAAGTTTTTCTCCATTGCCACCATTGCCAGCGTTCTTGATCTAGATGGAGAACACCATACCGGAGTTTGGAAAAGTCATCGGTGATTCCGTATAAAGAGAAATAATGTTCCATTTGGGTTACCCAACCAGTGGGGTTTGAGCCATCAAATTTGGTTACATCCACCCACAGAAGGCATAGGTCACATTGAAAGTGTTGGTGCTGAAAGGTATGGGAATGGGAGGAATGTTTGCCTTCAGTCTTTGGAGGTGCTTCAGAGAAATGGTCATCTATAGGGATCTTAAGTTTGGTGCAGAGGGATGCAAAGATAGATTCAATATGGGCGGTCAGTTCTTGTTTGACTTCCTCCGTTGAGCACTGCATGGTTGTATTTATGGTTGTATTGATGGATGAATCGATGGAGGCAACACTAGCACTGAGTTGTTTCACATATTTTTGGGTCTCGAGGAAACCAGATTGCAAGGTGTTGAAGAGAGTTTCCAGATCTTGGCTATGGGTATGGGCCATGAGGATGGGTGAACTGAAAAGGGGTGGGTGGGGTCAAAATTTTTTCCGAAAAATGATATGGATGAATGTGATAAGGGTGGAGAGATGAATCCAATGGAATAGGTCTCAAATAATAGTGAAACAGTTTCCAGACTCATTTTTTTATATTTTTTTTTACACCTGCGGAGTTATACTCTGGTCTAAAGAATATTGCGGTGATGAAATCCCCAAATGCTTAACTAGAAAGAAATGTGTATTTACTTGGCAACCTGAACACAGTTGCATGACAATAGATTTGGTCTGTTTTAATTTGTTTATGTTTCTGTCCCCCAAGGGTTAGGTATTCAAGGGTTCTACAGACAAGGGTTTTCCCTATGCTATAGCTCTCTAATATACGTGTAGGGTTCAATAGTAGTACTTGGCCCAATATCTCAGGGAACTAACTAAGGAGGATAGACCGTACCCTTAGCCATACTACCCTACTACCTAGGTACTAGAGAGTATCTTCCCGAGTGTTGTTCTCAGTGACACTATATCAGTTCGATGGCTGATAGGTTTATCTAAAGAGGGCTTCAAGAAATCTAGGCCGATCCATACATAGGTGTTGTCTGATGTGCTACCACTCGAAGGGGTACCAACAGGGGTTACAAGGGTGGCCAACAGATGTGCGCTTAAGAACCACTTGTATTTCCTATGTGTATGAATCCATCAACCACGGTTTTATGTGTGTAACGAAAGATCTCTGTGGCTTAAAGATGTCGGAATATGTCTCTACCTTGGAAAAAAAATTGCCACAATTTCTGCCAAGGAAAGTGCTCTGATACCACTTGCAAGATGCCAAGTATGAGGACTTTAAAGTCTTACTTAATGACCAAATGATGGCTTTCATTAGTGAATATACCTCTAATGAAATCACATGCTTACAAGTAACACCCTATTTTAACCCATATACAACACCAAATGCAAAACATTGTTAAAATTTAAGGTCGTGTGAAATAACCAAGGCCAAATATATTATAGTACAAATCAAATCTAATTATTAATTTTTCTTTTAATAATTTTAATGCACAAACTATTTTTTTTTAACAAGAGCTAGAAGATATTATTAATAAAAAATGTGTGGCTGAAGCACACAAAGAGGTACAAATAAATTTGCATAACTCGGTTGTAAATTCATCATCCATAACATTCCTGCTACTAGCATATCATTTTCAATATCTACCTAATCTTTGCAAAATTTGCTTACATTCCAAAATTTTATAGAATAACTATGATAAAAAATTCCTAAAATAAGTATAGCCCTATAGTACATTAAGTATCCATCTAGTGTGAGTGGAATGGATCTTCATCTTCCATTTTCTAATTCTTCACTGGTTGGTTCAAGTTAAAGTGTGATTGGTCTACTGCTGGGGAGGAACCATTGTTGGATGCAGATTCCTCAAGAGTTCATGGATATTGCACCCTTTGAAGATGCAATTGCTCCACTTGTGTTATCATAGTGTCCATTTCATCGTTCTATTGGCGCATGGAATCGTGGTGTTGGATAAGAATATCCATAATTTGAGAAACTAGGGATGACAAATAGTGTTGTTCTAGCTAAGTTTGTTGCACTTCTTGCTCCAAAGATTCCACTCTAGAGACGAGGTTCTCAAATCGTGAACATTGGTAGGACATGGTGGTGGGGTCGACATCCAATTTCAACTGATGATGAGAAAACACTGCTACTTGATGCTTATCGCCCCCCTTACATGATCAATTTCCTTGATGCACTCGAGAAGAAATGAGACCTATAATCTTAGATAACTACAAGTCTGATGCTACCAGAGTGCGAACGATTCTAAGCCCAGACTAGGAAGGGATTTCTATGGAAGACTAAGATTAAAATAAAAAGGCCCTTTTCCTTAATAAGAGCTACTATATCCCAAGAAATAATAATTATTTTCAGCCACCTCCCTATTTTTATAATTGATTCTTTACCTATATACATTGCATACAAAAAAAGTCTCAAAATTTTCATGGACCTTGGCGATCGACCGATGCTAACAGGCAATTTGAGCTTCAAATTTATGACAAGGAGGGAATGTACCATATTATCCTTGGATCACATGCATAGTATCCTATCATTCCAAAATAGAATGATCATGGCCACACTTGAACCAGAACTCCCACTCTCTATCATGATTGTTCGCGGATGTGGAGATTGTCCGGACCTTGCTCCTAATATTATATCCATTGCATCGCCAAAACCTTCCTCCATAACCATAATGTATTATGTCCTGAATATCCCACCTTTCACAATTAGAGATTACTCAAGGTAAATATATGAAGGGATAGCATATATTGATATATATTTGCCAGGGGATACCCATGCTGTATTGATGTCAAGGGAGACATGAGTATATGATACCCGTGTGACATGCATTACTTTGATATTGTTGTGAATTTATTATGGGATTGATGATGATACATAATCCAATTAATGTTAATATCCCATTTATGTAAATTCACTGCCCAATTTGTTGTCTCCAATTATGTTTTAATTCTACAACTGGAGCCCGTTAGCTAATTGAAATCCCTTGAGAAGGGCATATTATTCTTCTTGATTGTTGGTAGATTTCCCCAAAATCCAAGGATAATTTATTACTTGATTTCCTCTTAGGTCAAGGATGACCCCTCTCGCACCTTCCACCCTGGGGTTTCCTTTGGAATCCCATCAAAACTTAGCATATACTTTTCTTTTTTGATCCAAGTAATGAATTTAGAGGGTGGAAAATGAAGTTGTTAGGATGATATTACCTGAGTGTGGGAAGGAGGGGGGAGCTGCAAATGGAAATTGTAAAACCATCTCTATTCTATACCATATAAACCTTGGTGGGAGGATAACTTCATGCACCTTGAGTTGAGAAAATCTGTGAGATGAGATTTTTTTATATGTATAACCCCGTAGGTAGAAATTTCTTCGTCATTGGAAACATTTCTATTTCTGTCTAGCTAGATTTTCCAACAAATATATTTGGGTAGGGACATCCACCATCCTATGAAAATGGATTTGTTTCTGCAGGATCCTTGATACTTCTTCCCCTAAGATCCTCGGATAACTTGGATGGAAGCTGGCCATCGAACTCTATAGTAGAGGTCATGAATAAGGGCCCTACATATGTCTAGGACTATCAAACATTCCATGAACAAATGAATGATTGTTTCACTATGTGATTTATAGAAGGAACACCTGGAAGGTCCTTCAAATCCTTTGCAACTATGTTTTTCACTTTTCAGAATCTTCCCATGGGATAGTGTCCAGTAGAATAAGTTGATCTTGGGGGTAGGGGGGTGTCTAGATGATAAATGTTGGACCACAAGGGATTCTTTGGAGGAAGGTCATATTGCAGCAAAATGGATTCATATCCTTTGCATACTGTGTATCCTTGGATTCCCCATCCTATAGAATCTAGATTATCTTGGTGATTAGGGGCGATGTCGTGTATTATAGAGAACAATTTCTTATCCTAGAGCTTAAGAGACTCTAGGAAGTTCCCAAAAATCTATCCTTTCCAAATTCCTGCAACGTCCTAGAGGAAGATGTCATGAAGGGATAATTTTCTTTGATCTTGAAGCCACACCCTGAGCTAACTCACAAAAATATCTTGGATCAAGGGAGCTTTGTTCAAAATTCTATCTTCCCATATTTGAATACTTTTACCATTCTCAGGAATCTAAGAGAGATGGCTTTGCAGAAGAGGAATCGACATCTAGAGAAGTTTCCAAATGGGAGACCCTGATGAGGGGCCGATGGGGAGTTCAACACCTCTGAGATGATCCATATGAAAATAATTATACACCAACACCTTTTTCCATTTAAAATAATCCCACATTATCATTCTCCACAACAATTTTGATCCCAGGGATACGTTTGAAAGCATGGGATTCTCTATTCCCAGTCCTCCATGTGATTTAGGGGCTCTCACAATCCTCTAATTTACTAGATGAAACCTTTTTGTGCTAGACTTTCCCCCTTCCCAGAGGAATTTTCATATTTGATGGATTATTTATCTTTTAACACTTGATGGGGCAAGTAAAGAGGAATATTGAAAAGAGTTTAGAGGAATTCCTTAGCCAACACAAGTATTCCTGCAAGATTTAGCCATTGTGCTCCCCAACTAGTGAATTTATATTTGATCTTGGAGGTTATAATATTCCAATTGGTTGCAGAAAGTGAGTGAAGACAAATGGGGACTCCTAGATATTTGAAGGATCTCCAATTTGAAACTAAGGTAAATTGAAGGATCCTTTAAATGACAACAAGAGAGTGAGCATTAGTATTGCAAGAATAATGATAATATTTTTGATAATTAACAAGCCCACCTGAAGCAATAAGATATTGGTCCAACACCATTTTAAACCTTCTGGACATGATCGTAGAGGCCTTTCCCAGGAATAGGATTTCATTTGGAAACTGATAGTGGTGTATGCGCTTGACCCATGTGGCAATTTTGATTCCTAGAATATTCCCAGTTCTTCATTCATGCTCCAAATTTTGACCCAAAGATTTGGCCATTATAATATATAAGAGGGGTGATAGAGGGAATCCTTGTCATAATCCTCTAGAATCCTAAAAAAATCCTGAGGGTATGCCATCTATCAGTGGGGCAATCTAGGGGCTACTGATGCAAGCTTCAATCCATTTGATGAAGGATGGGAGGAACCCAAATTTTGCTAAAACATCAAAGAGAAAGATGTGGAGAACTCAATAAAATTTGTTTTCCATGTTGATCTTGATCGTCATACCTCGATCTCCTCTAGTTTTACTGGAATGGATAGACTCCTTAAATAATACAATATTATCCCATATTTGTCATTGTGCTACAAAGCCTCTTTGAGAAGGGGAGATTATCCTGGGAATTAAATTCTGAATCCTGGAAGAAATAATCTTTGTGATTATATTGTAGGAAACATTGCATAAGGAAATGGGTCGAAATATGGAGAAAGAGACCACATTTCTCTCTTTGGTAATTAAAGAAAAAAATGCATAGTTTGTTGCTCCTCCCATTCTTCAGGATTTATGAACATACTGGATCATCCTTACTAGCTCAAATTTAATGGTATGCCAAATTTTTTTGTATAAATGGGATGAGAAGCCATCTAGGCCCGGGGCCTTTCCTAATTAAAACTACATTATGTTTGAGAAAATATCCTCTTCGGTCACCCTCTTGGTTAGTTCCTCATTATTCCTTTTTGAGATCGACTGTGGGATGAATGATAGAGATTTGTCTCTTAGAGTGTTTTCCACGAGGTCTTTCTCAGAGTATAAATAAATAAAATGAGGAAAGGTTGCATTATTTATTTCTTCAAAGGAATTGAGGATGGATTGGTCTACCAGATGTATTTATTCCATTGTATTCATTCCTTTTCTCACTTTGCATTTCTTGTGATAAAAACAATGAATTTCTATCTCCTGCTTGAAGCCATAAACATCAAGATTTTAAACACCATTTTTCTTCTCCTTTCCTAAGTGCCCCTTGTAGTTTCTTCTGACAATGTTATTCTTCCTTTAAAAGGATAGTTGTGATAGGGGAGTGTTTCATTTTGTTTGCAACCTCTGCTACTTGTTCTTCCAGGTGGATAATTTTGTCTTGTGGAGCCTTCAATGTGGATTTAACCCAAACTTTAATCTCCTTTTTCAATTTGATGAGTTTCTAATCCCAAATGTGAACCAAGGAGCCACTAATCCAAGGGCTCTAGTATGAGGCGACCAAGCAAAAAAAGTAGGGATGCTCCAACCAGAGAGGATTGAAATGAAATGGAATGGGGCTCAAATCCTGATCATTAATGAAATAAACAGATATTGTCCTATGCTATGAACATGCCCAGAGGAGGATTTGGGACACAGAGGAAGAGGCTTTTGAGAGAAAGGAACTGTTGATAAGAAAGTGGTCTAGTCTTGTAGAAATATGACCAAGGCTAAATGTCTAGTTGGACCAAGTGAACGATCCTATGGAGGGTTTGACATAAAATAAGCTCATATGAGAGATTAGGTCTTTGAGATTCTCGCAATTAGGATCACTAACTGAGGAGACCCCCATTTTCTCCCAGTGATACATAGTGGTATTAAAGTCTCCCGTGAGGATAAGGTTTTTCGAGGTCTCAATCTCAGATAGGGATATCAATGATCTCCAACATTCCAATTTTTCATGATATTGAATTGGCATGTAGATTTTTACTATTGTAAAAGACTTACCTGAATTGATATGAACTATCTTGACCAACTACCATTGGAATGTTTCCGTGCTTGCTATTAGTTTGAACTGATGAGGTTTTGAAAGTGAGCATATTCTACCTGAAGCTCATTGCGAACTTACTTCCAAGCCCGTGCTATTTTTCCAAAACTGATTACGCTCCTAAAATACAAAGATGTCCTTCATTTTTGTCTTTTGGAGTAGGAGGATTTCATATATTTTTTATTTGATTAGATGTCTTACTAATTCTACCTTATCTTTACTTCCCAATCGCCTAGAATTCCAAGAGACTATTTTCATTATATACCTGAGGGTTTTGAGACCCGCCCTTTAGGAGGCACAACACTGTTGTATCCTTTGTTTCCTTTAGGATATTTCTTGAAAGTGTTATCTAGAGTTGTATGGAGACCTAGCTCCTTCTCCTTATCCTTTGTTTCCTCTCTTTTCTTGCATCCTGAATTTCTACCCAGTTTCTTGGTTGTTACAAGGGCTTATGTTTCTTTGCCTAATTCCTCATCAGATTTTTCTTGGGATTCCTCTTCCAGTATGACATATATTTTGTATCTGGTGCTCCTGCCCATCTATGAGACTAGTGCCTTTCCTGGTGTTATTACTGGTGGGGATTATTCCCCATTCTGTTGTTTCCCTTGATCTTGAATTAGGATTTTTGTTTCTACTATCCTATTTTCTTATGTTTCTTCTGGTGGATCCTCTAGATTTGGAAGGGTTGCATACCTATTGTTGTTAGATTCATGATCCTCCAATTTACTAGATAAAACCTTTTTGTGCTTGACTTGCCCCCTTGCTAGAGGAATTTTCAGATTTGATGGTTAATTTCTCTTTTAACACTGGATGGGGCAAGTAAAGAGGAATATTGAAAAGAGTTGAGAGGACTACCTTATACAATACAAGTATTCCTGTAGGATTTAGCCATTTTTCTCCCTAACTAGTGAATTTCTATCTGATCTTGGATTTTATCATATTCCAATTGGCTGTAGAAAGTGAGTTAAGACAAATGGGGACTCCTAGATATTTGAAGGATATCCAATTTTAAACTAAGGGAAATTGAAGGATACTTGAAATGACAAGAAGAGAGTGAGCATTAGTATTGCAATAATAAGGATAACATTTGTGATAATTAACAAGACCACCTGAAGCAATAATATATTGGTCCAACACCATTTTAAACCTTCTAGCCATGATCATAGAGGCCCCTCCTAGGAATAGGATGTGGTCTGCAAACTGAGAGTGATTTATGAATTTGACCCCTGCAACAATTTTGTTTCCTAGAATATTCCTAGTTCTTCTCTCATTCTCCAAATGTTGATTCAAATATTCAACAATTAAAATATATAGGAGGGGAGATAGAGATAATCCTTGTTGTAATCCTATGGAAGCCTGAAAAAATCCCAAGGGTATCCCATTTATCAGTGGGGAAATCCAGGGGCTATTGATGCAAGTTTCAATCCATCTGATGAAGGATGGGAGGAACCCAAATTTTGCTATAAATTCAAAGAGAAAGTTGTGGAGAACTCGATAAAATGCATTTTCCATGTTGATCTTGATTTTCATACCTCGATATCCTCTGGTTTTACTGGAATGGATAGTCTCCTAAACTAATACAATATTATCCCAGATTCGTCACTGCACGACAAAGACTCCTTGAGAAGGGGAGCTTAGCCTGGTGTTATCACTAAAATATCATCTGCAACATTGCACACAACAATTGAAGAAAGACATCAATTGCAGCAACAATTAGTCCACCTACAACACCAAAATCCATCCAAAAGAAAAAAAATATATATACTTGGTTCAAAAATCAAAGTGCGCAAATTCACTAAAGGAAGTGTGCACACAGTGCACAGAATGCACAGGATAACACAACCCTCAGCGTGCACTGTGCACAAGATGCACAACTGCCTATGAGAAAAGATGTGCACTTATATGAATGGTGAATTTATGAATATTTTTGGCCTCTCAACCACTTCTAGTATGACCCCCAACAAGATTTGACACTCATATATGAGCGAAATCTAGCTTGGAGGTTGGTCAAAGGATAGGAAGTGACCTAAAAGGTGCCTTGTTCACACTATGAACCAATTATATCTTTCCATGAGTGGATGTTATAAATATGTGCCATGGGTGTGATAGAAAAATAAGAAATTCAAGGTATTGTTATGATACAAGAATTCTTCTTTCAGAATCCTCTTTTCTCTTTGAATCATTCAAGCACTATAGCAAGGGCCATTCCACTAACCTCTTGAGAGGACTGGCATTGTATTTCTTCACCATTTGTCACTTTCCATTGCATGAAGAGAAGAGATCTCTATTAGGGAACTCAAGATCCCTCCCAAGGAGGAAGAGGGGACTCATAAGTCCCTACCTTTCTCTATGGTGTTTATCCTATCAATATATTGATCCATTGGTAGCTATATATTGGTCATTTTTTTCTTTTTATGGTTCTAGTTATTTCAAGCTTCTCTAACATTTATTTATTAGTTCTTTTTAGTTTTATTTCCTTGTTTCATGTGTATTTGGTTATCTAATCAACTCACAAAATTCTGTCTTGTTTAGATGACTTAACCAACACAAAAGATTGGCAACCATACTGGGGACCACATCCATGAATGGAATCAATGACGTAGTTTGTGTAAATAAGAAACCACCAAAGAAAAATTTCTCGCTCGATTTCTCAAATCACCTGTCTCTGTTATTTCCAAAGATGTCGCATCCATTTTTCCTTCATCAGAAGAGGAAACCATTAGCAAGGCCCAACAACTCGACCTCATATATGCCCAATCCATTTAATTGTAAAAAGTATTTCCTAATGCACCCCGACCCATACCATTCGGCTAGGACAAACCTAATATGTCTCATGCAGTGGATGGGTTGATTGGTTCTATGACACATATCAACCCTTATGACCACCCATCACTGACTTATGGTGCAAATCAATATCTGAAACCATATGGAGGGACATTTTATTTCCCTCCTCCCACTTTCCAACAGTCGTATCCTATTGTTTTCCCTCCACCACTGGGTGGACTCCCACTGGTGCCCATGATGCATCCAGTGTCTCAACCAAGTACGGTTTCACCCCCAAACCCCTCATATAACCCTAGAAGTAGTGGAAGTGCTTCAAATTCCTACACACCATATGGATCGTCTCCACAAAATAATCCATACTTTCCATTTCCTGGTCCTCCCTAATTGGTTTCTCCTCCACCAGGACAACCACATGTTGATGTTAACTTTGTTCAACCCTCTCCCATTCAACAGGTTCATACTTTTGAATAGTTGAATATGGAAAATATGACCCACCAGCTGAATAATGCCAAAAAGAAATGAAAAAAATGAAACAATAACAACCCGAGACCAGGAGGAAATAACCCCCAACAAAACTATCCTATTAGGGGAAACCAAAGTCAAGGTAGCCGAAACCCCAAGGGGGAAATAATAATAACCAACAACAACAAGGGAAGAACAATAACCTCAAAACTAACTTCACTTGCGATCTATGTGGCGAGTATGGACATTATACTCACCATTGCCCCCAAATTGACGATTATAAATGGATGAAATCATCCATGAACACATAACACCATCCAACACCACCTTCCCCCCAGAAGACCCCACAACATTTTTTTCAACCACCACCTCCGAGTGTTTTGAAAAACGGTATTCTACATCAAGGTGTGATGAATACACAACAAAGGATAACTCAACCCCACCACAAATGGGGCAATATCAAAACCCAGGTCCCAATCAACCTGGCAATCTAGTCAATCGCAATATCCTAATTACCAGTGAAGAAGATATTTTTTTGAAAACACGTGGTCGTCAATATGGCCTTCCTCCTGAATCTACCCCAACCACCTAATAAACAACTATAGCTATAGTCGAGAAACCTATGATGATTCCCCACCCTAACACTGAACCAAACCCTCGTATAACCTACATGTCGTTATGACGAAATGTACATAACCCTCATGCTAGGGAAACCCATAACTACAGTTTGGTTGATGACTTAGCACAATCTCCTACAACCATGTTTGTATTGGAGATCCTCCAAACATGTTCATCACAACGCAAATCCTTTCTTTCTGCCTTGGGGGCAGTCGACCTAGATGATACTCGACTCATTACCTTTGATATATATAGTGGAGAACCACGCCTCCACACAATGGTATATTTTCAGATACCAATTAAGATCTGGAACATCACAGTTCATCGATGCATCATCGATGAAGGTGCATCCACATGCATCATGTCCAAAGTAGTATGGAAGAAACTCATCTCACCTAAGCTAGTCCCATCTGCCATCACCCTGAGAGCCTATGATGATCGACCATCATCCCCTGAAGGGATCTTGCAAAATGTCTCCATATAACTTGGGGGAAAAACCATCCTCGTTGACATTGAAGTTATTGATGCCCCACTTTATTATAATATCGTTTTTGGATGTAGCTACATGTATGCTATGAAGGTGGTAGCCTCTTTGTTTTTTGTACAATAATGCTCCCCCACAATGGGAAAATCGCCATCATCGACTAAGTTACACATTACAAGCCTAATCATTCCACCAACATTGATAACATCCTCCCTCTGGTCCGCACTAGCCCAGATGCCTTTTCAGTCATCAACATTGTTCCTCGAGTATTCAAGGACCCCTCCTTGTTGGGGGCATATCATGGAGCACCACCTCTCCTACACCCGTCTGTTATGGGATTTATCGGTAAATGTGGACATAAATAGATTTCCCTAGATCCACCTAGATCTAGAACAAAACAGAACATAACATGACGCTTTCCCTAAGCTCTAACTATTGAGTTTACTAGCTAACACGAGATAAGTAGCATACCATTTAAATGTCATTTCCTCTTGCCATTGGTGTCCTAGATCCACTCTGGTTCTCTTGTGATATTGAATCTACAAGGGAACACAAGCCAACCAAAGTGAAATCAATCTAATATACTCAACAAGAACTTATGCATGTGATCAAGAAATCATACAATAAAACAATATAAGTTTTATGGGAAAGAGCCATATCACTGTATTATATTAAAATGAAAGTGGATATTACAACCAAAGACTTGATGTTGCAAGGTCCCCTTCCGATGACCCTTTTCTCCAACACACACACTTTCTTCAATATTGAATGAAGAAGATCCACAATGACTTGATGAACTAAAATGGAGCCCTCAAGAATGATCCAATGCAGAATTATCCATACAATCTTAGCCTATTCAATCTCCATTAACCATAGCCTTTTCCATGAGAAATCCCTCTTTATATAGGGAAAAGAGATATGGTTGAAGAGATTAGGATGATCCCACCAAATCAAAGAAGTGAGTAAGATCCAAACCATTCAAATGCCACATCATCTTCTAGAAGATCCCCTTCTAGAAATTTAGTGAAACTTGACCTTTTCTTAGTCTTTTGACATCGTCACACTCTAGCTGTAGAGAAGCCTGTAGAGACATCACATCCTAGCTTTAGAGTAGGGGGCGATGATCAGGCATCGTCGCACCCTGTGTATAATGCAGCCTGCGACAACCTTCCTTAATAGGGTTTTTGAGAAGAGAAATTCATTCACTTTCCTCATGAAGAAAGGCTCTTTTTGGCAACATGAACACATGTTGTCAATGGATCACTGGGGTGACCAAAATAGTGTGTAACCAAATGCCCTCCAAAGTATGAGGATGGAACTTGTGACTACCGAAATACTTTGTAGAATGTGTGTATCAGAAATAAAGATCACATCGATCAAGAACTTGCAAATAGTCAAGCATCAACATAATAATATACCATTGTTTGAGGTAGGCATTCCTATTCTCATATTGAAAAATTTGAAATGAGTAATGGCCACTAAATATACACCATGGATCCATGTCATCATGAATTAGCATAGCCACCTAGAATACACTTTGGATCTATGCTATAAAGAATTCAAATCTAGACATAGCCATGAGACATACAAAGTGGATTTATGTGTCAATACAAATCATGAATACTTTGTCGCAACCAAGACTAGAATGAGATGATCCAGGGTCTTCAATTCCATCGTCCTTAAGTATGAATCTAACCATGCAATTATAGGTGCTGAATTCAAACATGATAGAAACCACTTGATTACCAGTCATTAATGAGAACCATTAACAAGTGCGAGGGAAATCACCATTGATGTCAATGAATCCTAAGGTACTCTAGTACAATCCAGTGAATGTGAATAAATGAGTTGAAGTCAAACACATGATGGAATCTTCCAATCAGGGGTCGATGATGTGAACCCACTGTTGAAAGTGAAGAGACCTTCCATTGAGGCATGCAGGCTCTAAGGTACTAAATCATTTCTAAGTCTTGTTCCTGGATAATGAGCTAAAGTCGACAGGAAAAGAATTGTCACAGGAGGGCCTTGATGTATCCCCCATCAATGACACGAAACAAGTAATAGATTTGAGGTATATCATAGTGTGAAGTGATTTGAAAATGATAGAGGGAAGGCCGACATGGTAGAATATTTATGACTACAGATGGTTGACTCGATAGAAGTCTTGTTAAGGCTAGACTTCTCTTGAACATGAATGACACGACAATGGTATTGGTGGCATTGACTCAAAGAGGACTCAACATATGGACATGCAGATGGTCAAATGAGAGACAAACGGATTTCCCAACCTGGATACAATGATGAAGGGGGGTGTCATGTTCAAGAGTGACTATTACTACCACTAACACGGATACAAAGACACATTTCTTTCCCAAATTCCCCCCCACCATTTTTGGCCAGTACCTCTTTATTTTTACACAAGTTTGAGGAGGATACCATATTCTTGTTGATGTAGGCTCATCCTTCGGATGAGTCCTTCAGAGTATGTTTAAAAAACCCTAAGAAGGAGAGGTTCAGTCCCATATGGGTCCTTCGATGTTTGTTTAATGAGTCAAAGGAAATAAAACTTAGGGGTTTTTCATGTTTAGAGAGTCTGAAAAAAACGTAAACAGAACTCCATAAGTTCCTTTTTCGTAAATTATTCTGATGAGACTGAAAAAGATATAAACTACCACTCAACAAATGTTTTCTTCAAATACTTTTACGAGCATGAAAACAACAAGGTCGCTCAACAATCTTTTCATGTTTAGAGAGTCTGAAAAGAGCTTAAAGGATACTCCATAGGTTTCTTTTTTCGTGTTACCATTACGAGTCTGAAAAAGTGATAAAAGTATACTTAGCTACATTCTCATTGATTTACGAGCATGAGAAAGAAAAAAAACTAAGCTCAACGTTTTTCCTAAAAAACTCTAAAAGGATTTGTACATGCAATATATGTATAAAAACAAGCCAAAAGGTGTATCCTTGTTCAATGTTTCACTCCTAGACTTTATATTTTCAAAATCAACACTTTCAAATTCGTTAGGACTTTAGGGTTTAGGTAAAATATATAAAATAATATAAAATATAAATGAAAAAAGTGAAAAAGTTAATAAAAATGGGTAAAAACTTCATTTCACTATCCCATTGTCATTTCACCCAAACTTTGCTCTAAAACCCCCTATTTACCTCAATCTTCCACTACGGATTGTGGAGGGCATAGTTAATCGTTTGATGAAATGTCTCCATAGAACAGGTAATTTTCATCTCTTTCAACTATCCATGGATCAAAATTTGTTTTTCATTGGTTAAAAATAGATTTTTGAGTTAAGTGTTTGAGGGTACCTATGCACGAAGGTCTTCGCAAGTGCCCTATATTGGGCCCATGCGATGATCTAGGGTCACCATAGGCATTTTTAAAGCTATCCAGTGATGACTCCACACTATGTTGATGTCCTGCCCTACAATGTGTGCAGTCAAAAAGTGATTTAAGATAGATTTTCCAATAAAAAATCTCTAGGGAAGAAGATAAGGATTATAATCTCTCTTCATTGTTCCATTGCAGGTTTTCCATGGTAAAAATGTTGGAATGGTGAGAGAGAGAGCATGAGGAGGAAGACTACTTTGTTGGGAATGAATCGAGAATGGTAATGGCTCTCCGGTAGTGTGGATTGTTAAAATTCTTGAAAATATAGGGTATGAGGGACCAACCGAGATTACTTGAATACCTAGTTCACATGTGGGATGTGAACGAGCAGGCATTTCATGTGGGTGACCACATTCTTATGATAGATATCGAGGATATCTACTTCTTGATTGGGCTATATCATTGTGGGTCCCGAGTCACACTGACATGTTTCAGAGGTGGTGGTGCACCTATGAACCACAATATCAGTGAGCATTGTGTGCCAGGTACTCAGAAGCATAGTGGTAAAGTCACTATAAGAGACATCCACGACTTTCCCCTATGGACCATCCTCTATACCATCACACGCATGGCAGGGAGTGAAGCTCCCCATATGGTGCTTCAAAGCTATTTTCAGTATGTGCTCGAATGTATGGAGCCCCGATTTTTCAACTGGTGTGAAGGGGTTCTTAAGAGTATGAAAAAACAACTAACCAAGTGCAGGAGTGGTGAACTGAAATAGTTTGGATACAATTCTATTTTTGTATCTTTCTTCCTAGAGAGGGTCCCAGTTTTGTGCTTACAGGTAGAGTGGGGTATACCTGCCCCACAGGATATGAGAATGAAGAGGTGGGTCAACCTCATGACATGGCATGCAGTCGATCCTATCGTTAAATATAACGATCTGTTCTTCGACTGGTTGATGGGTCAGATGCTCATGGTCGATGACTATGCGTATGCTAGCCTAGACTTCCAAGGAGATCCAGACTTAGCTCTTCCTGAAGGTTCCCAATGGGGGGACATAGGTAAGAAGAAAATTTTGTTTATATGATGTTTTTGTGATTTTTAAATATATAATATTTGTTTATGTCGTTTTATCCGATGACTAATCAAATTCTCTTTGATGATGTAGATGTGGGACGTTACTGCCCTCTGGGTTCATCCACTATCCAAAGGTGAGGGGAGAGAGATGACTTAGTAGGGGTAGCTTCTTCTGACTACGAGACCATAGAGAAAAACTTGGAGGGGATTACGATGAACATCCTTAATGTCTCTATTGATGATATCCTGAGGCATTACCAAGACCACATAGTGCGCATGTCTTCTTCAATCGGTCGACTGCTCCGTAGAGTAGCATAGGTAGTTACATGTTATAGCGAGCAACATCTTTAATTCTCTATTGTATATGAATCCATGTGCTTCACATTTTTTATATTTTGGTCTTCGAACAAAAACACTTTTTGTAAAACTTTTATCATTATATATATATATATATATATATATATATATATATATATGAGGCTTCTACCAGTTTACTTTTTGTATATACAAAGTGTGATTGGATTTTATAAATGTCTCAAATGCCTGTCTAACACATAATTGACCAATGCATCTGTTAATGTATTTAGACATCTAGGAATGTTTTGATATTCAATGTAATCAAAGTGACGTTCCAAGAGGCGAATTCGTAAATATACCCTTAACAACGTAGGACTTCAAATGGAGTAAACATTACTCAAATGTAGAACTACTAACTGTGAATCGATTTGTACAATAAAATGACGGATTCCAAGTGAAACAACGTCGATCAATAATTCGATGACTGCACTGTATTCCGAAATATTATTAGTTGCACAACCAAGGAAACAACCATGTAGACTAATCAATTCATTCATAGGTGCATAGATTTCCCAAGCAACAGATGCTAAGTTCTGAGTACTACGACTAGCACCATCAACGAAGCCAATGTAGGGTAGCGAAGACATCGACATCTGAAAACCAAGCACAATGCAAGGTAAGAAGATGAGGGTCGAAATAAAACAAATAAAAAAACACACAAGAGTATGATACACTAAAATACAAACACTCATGCAAAAATGACTTAAGCATAGTGCTTCTTTAAGTAAATCCCATTTCTAGGTTCTCTCAAAGGGATTCCATCATAATCAACTAGCTCATAATCTCCCTTCTCCAACAATTGTTTAACAATGTAAGGACCTCGCCACATGGCCTCAAATTTACCGGCCCTTAGAAAATCATGATATTGCTCATAAAGGAGAACTAGACCCCCTTCAGAAAAAACATGTGGCTTGACATGTTTGTAATATTGGGCTTTAAGACATTTCTTCTGAGTTTCAATAACTAAGGCGACATCGCGACAGGTTTCATCTAGTTGCATCAAATACAAAAGACGGTCTTCTTCGGTAGAGGTATTGGGGAGAAGTTCAACGACTAGTTTCAAATATGGTATTTCACATTCAATTGGAAAGATAGCTTTGATACCATAAATTAACTGGAAAGGTGTAAATCCCGTGGTAAACTTGATGGATGTCTGATAGGCCCATAATGCTGAGAAAAATATCTTGTAGCAACTGGTCTTATGAATTCCTATCATCCATTAAAGCATAGTAATGAGAACTTTATTGATTGCTTCAAGATGTCCATTGGCCCATGGATAATAGGGGGTTGAGTTTTCATGGCGAAGAACCAAATTTTCAGTAAGTTCAGACATCATAAAATTTCAAAAATGACTACCATGATCAGTAAAGATGGCTTGAGGGACGCTAAACCGAGTATTGATAAGATTGAATATGAACAATTCTATAGTTTTTCAGGTGTTATCGAATGTAGGCATCATCTCGGCCCATTTAGTGAAATAATCCACAACTATAATGATGTATCCATGCCCCCCGACTGTGTGATGTTTACATTTCATGAAGTCAATACCCCATTTTGAAAATGAACCAACGAAAACTATAGGATGTAAAGGAGCATGATGAGATCTTATATTGTTATGATAAGTTTACAAAGCATGGAATTTCTGGACGATAGTAATGTAGTCCTTAAACAAAGAAGGCCATAAATAACCCGCTCGTAAGATATGTTGGGTAGTGGTATACCCAGACATATGAACACCACATGCTCCAGAGTGACAGTCATTCAAATCTTTCTCAGCTTCATCATAGGTGAGACATCATCAAAAAATGGAATCAACACCATAGAGGTAAAGGGTATCTCCAAGAATGATGTATTGAAGAGCTTGATATCATATACGACGATGATTTATACTAGATAAATCAAGTCAAAACATTTGAGTTTGGAGATAGATAATTATATCTCCATACCATACATCATCAAAACTGATCAGAAAAATGGATTCTTCAGGAAAGGAATCCTCTGCCACATTTTCTGTCTCAGTAGTGGGAAGGTCACATATCAGTTCAGAAAAAACCAAGGATTTCTTTGACTTAGCACCTTCAAACTCCAATTCAAACTCTTGGAGAATCACTATCCATTTGGAGTACTTTCTCCCTAGCAATTTTCGAGTGAGGATATGTTGCGTGGGGTTGCAATCGAAAATAACAGTGGTTCTGCATAATAAGATATAATGATGAAAAATGTTGAACAACTTGAACAGTTGCCAAAGCCAGTTTATCCACATGTAGGTATTTGGTTTTGGTAGTCATGAGACTCTGATTCAAATAGTATATCACATGTGAATCATGTGAATCATCCTCTTGGACTAAGATCATGGAAATGGTAGAGTCTGAAGCAACTAAGTAGAGGAATTAATCTCGGCTATAGTCAAGGGGAAACAATAATGGTGTACGGGTTAAGGAGAGTTTCAAATCTTCAAAGTCTTTGTTTAGAGTATCGTCCCATACAAACGCATAACCTTTCTTGAGTAGACGAGTGAGTCCTTTCACTAGTTCAACATAATTGGGGATGAAATGATGCAAAATGTTTGCCTTCCCTTGCAAACTTTAGAGCTGGTGTAGTGTGGAATGAGGAGGGAGATTAATAATATCCTCAACCTTCAAGGGGTCAACTCGAATCCCATGTATGGACATGATAAAACCAAGAAGTCGATCGGACTCCACACAAAAAACACATTTTTGTGGGTTCAAACGTATTCGATAATAACGACAACGTACAAAAATGGCCCTTAAATGTGCCATGTGATATTGGCGACGCATGGAATGCGTCAGGAGATCATTAATTTAAGGTTGTACAATGCGCTTAATATCATGGAAAGTGTAAGACATAGCACGCTGAAATAACACACCCGCGTTCTTAATACCAAAGGGTAATTTCCGGTAGGCAAAGGTTCCCCAAGGGAAAATAAAAGCGATCTTGTGTTGGTCTGTGGGTAAAATATTAATTTGATTATAGCCGGAGAAACCATCCATTAAAGAGAATATTTCTCTCTTGGAACAGTCATCAACGATCTGGTCAATGAAAGGGGTTTGGTAATTGTCTTTAGGACAAGCCTTATTTATGTCCCTATAATCTACACAAACGTAGATAGTACCTTGTTTCTTATTTACCGGAACAAGTTTGGATACCCAATCGGTCAAAGAAACAGGTTATATAAAGCCAACTTTAAGAAGTTTTCATCCTCAAGCTTGATAGTAGCCACATTACGTGGATGGACTGGGTGAAGTCTCTGTCGAATGGGTTTAGCATCCGGATATGTCTTAATCTCATGCACAACGATATCAGGATCAATACCTCACATTTCTTCATAAGTCCAGGCGAAAACGTCATGGAATTCTTGGAAAAGGGATTTATACATGTGGACCTCATCTATAGAAAAGGAGGCCTCGATATGAACACTCTCCATGAACTTGGGTTTAATCGATATGTCAAGAGGAATGGTAAGTGAAATGTTACTCAAATTCCCTTTGTACAAGACATCGTGTGTTGACTCGAGAACTGAAGAAATAACAACAGCAGTCGACGATGTCGAAATCCATTGGTAGCTCTCTATGGTATCACGTTCTGGTATCACGTTCCAGAACCTCCAGATGGAACCTGGGTAGGTATAGCAATGGAATTATTCAGAGCTCTATACCCAGGGGAAAGTGATGGACTCGGTCTAGGTGGAATTGGTGTCCCAATCAGAGCTTGGAAAATCATCGTATGTCTTGTATGAATAGTCATAGCTTGTGGGACCATAATAGAATGGGCCATCTGAAGAGTAGGAATCGAGTGAGAACCAACCAACAATTGGTCTGAAACGATGGTGAAACTACTGGTAGTACTAGTTAAATGGTCTAAAGGTACCGTATAAGTAACGAACATCTCAGGCATTTGCAATGCCATAGGTGGATCAGGAATCACTCCTAGGTTGTCATAAAGATCATGTATTGTCAAAGGGATGGAACTAGGATTAGAAATTACGACAGTGTGAACTGGTGTCCTAAATGATTCACTTTGAAAAAGTGGATCTTCTACTCCAAATCCTGCGTTAGGTCTAGTAGGTACTTCAGTATTATCAACAACAACAATTTCTATGGACAAGTTCATCCGAAGAATACATGGATTTCGTAGAATACTCAAAGTTGGGTTTGGGGTAATTCAAAATGCTTCTAAAGAATCTGAAACTACTATGATTCCCTCCAACGAGTGTGTTCTTCCAACTTCAAAAGTGACTTCATGGTTGACTACTCTCTCAGAAGATCCTTCTGGTGAGTTAGGAAGCAAAGTTTGGTAAACTTGTGGATATTCCAGGGGTATTCCTTGCATCCTATGTGAACGACGAAGGTCGATGTTGGCTGAAATAAATAAATAATGAAAACAATATATGGCCAACTAGAGAAAACGAAAAACACTCACTAATAAAATCTAGGAATCAAACCAAGCAAACAACCTTCTTATTTCGAAGTCACTAGTTGGTGATGAAATCCAACATCGTGAAATCAAGACAAGAAGGGGTTATGATAAGCAGGTGAAAAATTTACGTTGATGACCTTCTTAATGGAGTTACACCTTGGTGCAAGCTTCCACACATAATCATGGGTATGACCTCCAAGTAGCCCAAGTGAGTTTGGACAATGTTGATTTCAAGTACCATGAAGACTTTCCCCTCCATAGTCACCTTGTGTAAAGACCCTAAAGTGATAGGCTACTAAGGTTACCAACTACAACAGTGATGTCTGGGGAAACAATGGACAGTCCGATCCACGTGCAAAGGTAGGGTATTTAGCCCAAAATCAACTCAAAAGGATTCCACTCATAATTGTGGGTATACCCTCAAGTGACTCCCAATAATACGTGCATTCTCTACACCAAGACCAATAAAGCAAGGTGAGTAACTCTTCTAGTCTTAATGCAACCTTAGGTTTGACCCTTGTGTGAGAAGGGCTTCCGAGGACAAAATGTAGCAATTGGATTTGAACTCTCCATATCACAATATATTATTGTGTCTTTTGATGCTTTGGAGAGTGTACCTTATAGCCTATTCCAAAGCACGATCTTATCTAATGTTGGTGAAAAAGATTCCTAGAAAATAAAAGTTACTAATAAATTTTAAATTTACGTTGTGTTTTAGAGGTTGTTGCTTACTCAAAAGGGATATCGGAGTGAAATTGATGAAGTTGTGACCTTGAACCAATAAAATTCAAAAAGAGATGAATGTGCAATTTTCAATTCAATGAACTCTAGTTACAGTAGGGAGAAGGTATTCCTTTTGAAGTACAACAAGCTACAAATTGCAATTTCTTAATTTTGAATGAGCACAATTCCAAATAATCATGAACTACAAATTTTTCCAATTCTTCTCTTTAACCAATATTTCGAATGTAAGAATTTTCTTATAAGAGATTACTAAAAAGAATAAACGAATTCAATTCTTCCTTTTCAAGATAGAATCAGAGATGTGATGACGAAAGGAAAATGTAATCCAAGAAAATCAAGACATTCTCAACACAATTCCCAAATCAAATTCACAATATAGACAAAGATGAAAAAGACAAGAAAACCTTTTAAAATATGCAAGGAAAAAGTGTTTCTTAATCAACAAACAATCTGAAAAACAAAATCAATCCAAAAATTCATGCAAACCAAAGATCCTTTTTCAAATAAGCACCCACATCAAGATCTGAGATTATATCTTTGTGACAATGATCACAAGCAAAAAACTTGCAAAAAAGTAAAGAGAGACTTTCAATCACTTAAAACCAATCAAAAGCAAGTTTTCAAATTTGGAATCAATCAAACATGGGCATTGGAAGTTCATCCAAGGAAACTAAAGAAAAAATGGGAGGAAAAAGACAAATTGACTCACTCCAACAAAATCTACAGGAGTCGTCTCAAGCTGGGTATGGGACACAGTGCGACAAGCAATGGTCATCACAAGATACTAGCAAATCACAGTGTGATGTTGTCTCACTCTATTGGTCAATCAGAATGCGATGTCTGAAGGTCCTCACAGGCTTTCAATGAGACACAGTGCAATGATCTCTGTAAATGAAGAAAAATTGGAGGAAAGAACAAAAATTTAACTGGACCTCTAAAGCCAGGGACTCCATATGGATCACCCATAGACTCAGAGGATGAAATTTATCAGAGGAAGGCAAACTAGAGGAAGATGGGAAGCAAAAAATCAAAAGGAGGTCATATTCCTAGTACGGACACCAATTTGTTACGAGACTTATCGGTAAATGCAGACATAAATAGATCTCCCTAGATCCACCTAGATCTAGAACAAAATATAACATAACATGACGCTTTCCCTAAGCTAT
This sequence comes from Picea glauca, assembly GCA_000966675.3. Lineage (NCBI taxonomy): Eukaryota > Viridiplantae > Streptophyta > Pinopsida > Pinales > Pinaceae > Picea > Picea glauca. The sequence continues at coordinate 665,299 of JZKD02S1612157.1, forward strand.
AACTATTCAGTTTACTAGCTACCAAGAGATAAGTAACATACGATTTAAATGTCGCTTCCTCTTGCCATTGTCTTACTAGCTCCACTCCAGTGCTTCTGTGATATTGAATATGCAAGAGAAAACAAGCCAACCAAAGTGAAATCAATCTAATATACTCAACAAGAACTTATGCATTTGATCAAGGAATCATACAATAAAACAATATAAGTTTTATGGGAAAGAAACATATCACTGTATTATATTAAAATGAAAGTGGAGATTGCAATAGAAGCCTTGATTTTGCAAGGTCCCCTTTCGATGAACCTTTTCTCCAACACACACACACTTGCTTCAATATTCAATGAAGAATACCCACAATGACTTGATGAACTGAAATGGATCCCTCAAGAATGATCCAATGCATAGTTATCCATACAATCTTAGCCTATTCAATATTCATTAGCCTTATCCTTTTCCATGAGAAATCCCTCTTTATATAGGGGAAAGAGAGATGGTTGAAGAGATTAGGATGATCCCACCAAATCAGAGAAGTGAGTAATATCCAAACCATTCGGACACCACCTCATCTTATAAAATATCTCCTTCTAGAACTTTCGTGAAAATTGACCTTTTCTTAGTCTTTTGACATCGTCGAACCCTAGTTGTAGAGAAGCCTGCGGAGATGTCACAGCTCAACTTCAGAGCAGGGGGCAATGATCAGGCATCATCGTACCCTATGTATAATGCAGCCTACGACGACCTTCTTTAATAGGGTTTTTGAGAAGAGAAATCCATTCAATTTCCTCATGAAGAAAGGCTCTTTTTGGGAACATGAACACATGTTGTCAATGCATCACTGGGGTAACCAAAATAATGTGTAACAAAAAGAACAAAAACTAAGCTCAGTGTTTTTCCTGAAAAACTCTAAAAGGATCTGTAAAAGCAACAAATGTATAAAAACAAGCCAAAAAGCGTATCCTTGTTCAATGTTTCACTCCTAGACTTTATATCTACAAAATCAACACTTGAAAAGTCGTTAGGACTTTAGGTTTTAGGTAAAATATATAAAAAAATATATAATATAAATGAAAAAAGTGAAAAAGTTAATAAAAATGAGTAAAAACTTCATTTCACTATCCCATTTTCATTTCACTCAAACTTTGCTCTAAAAACCTCTATTTACCTCAATATTCCACTATGGATTGTGGAGGGCATAGTTGATCATTCGACAAATGCTCTCCACAAAAAAGGTTATTTTCATCTCTTTCAACTTTCCATGGATCAAAATTTGTTTTTCATTGGTTAAAAATAGATTTTTGAGCTAAGTATTTGAGGGTACCTATGCACGGAGGTCATCACATGCACCCTATATCGGTCCCTGCGATGATCTAGGGTCATCGCAAGTGGCTTTAAAGCTATCCTGCGATGACTACGCACTGTGTTGATATCCTGGCCTGTGACATGCGCAGCCAAAAAGTTTTTAAATACAAATTTTCCAATAAAATATATCCAGGGAAGAAGATAAAGATGCTAATCTCTCTTCATTGTTCCATTGCAGGTTTTCCATGGTAAAAAAGTTGGAATGGCGAGAGAGAGAATGAGGAGGAAGACTACTTTTTCTAGAATGAACCAAGAACGGTAATTTCTATCCGGCAGTGTGGATTTTTAAAATTCTTCAAAACCCAGGGTATGAGGGCCCAACCAAGATTACTCAAATACCTAGTTCACATGTGGGATGTGAAACAGCAAGTGTTTCATGTGGGTGCTCACATTCTTATGATAGATATCGAGGATATATACTTCTTGATTGGGCTATCTTGTCATGGGTCCTGAGTCACAATGACAGGCAACGGAGGTGGTGGTGCACCTATGAACCACTATATCAATGAGCATTGTGTGCTAGGTACTCATAAGAATAGTTGTAAAGTCGCTATAAGAGACGTCAAAGACTTTTCCCTATGGACCATCCTATATACCATCACACACATGGAAGGGAGTGTAGCTCCCCATATGGCTCTTCAGAGCTATTTTTAGTATGCGTTGGAATGTATGGAGCCCTTATTTTTCAACTAGTGTGAAGGGGTTCTCAAGAGTATGAAAAAACAACTGACCAAGTGCAGGACTGGTGAACTGAAATAGTTTGGATACGGTTCTATTTTGGTTTCCTTCTTCTAGAGAGGTTACCAGTTTTGTGGCTACAGGTAGAGTAGGGTATACCTACCCCATAGGATTCGAGAATGAATAGGTGGGTCAACCTCATGACATGACATGTATCCGGTCCTATCATTAAATATAATGATGTGTTCTTCGACTGGTTGAGGACTCAAATGCTCATGGTTGGTGACTATGCGTATTCCAAACTAGACTTCTAAGGAGATCCATACTTATCTCTTCCTAAAGGTTCCCAATGGAGGGACATAGGTAAGAAGGACATTTTGTCTATATGATGTTTTTTTGATTTTTAAAGATATAAAAAATGTTTTTTGTGTCATTTTATCTGATGAATAATCAAATTCTCTTTGATGATGTAGATATGGGACCTTACTGCCCTCTGGGTTCATCTCCTATCTAGAGGTGAGGGGAGAGAGATTTTGTAGAGGGAGTAGTTTCTTCCGACTACAAGACCATAGAGAAAAACCTGGAGTGGCTTACAATGATCATTCCTAATGCCTCTTTTGATGATATCCCGAGGAATTACCAACGCCACACAGTGGGCGTGTCTGCTTCCATCGGTCGACTGCTCCGTAGAGTAGCATGGGAAGTCACATGTTGTAGCGACCAACATCCTTGATCCTCTATTGTATATGAAGCCATGTGCTTCACATTTTTGATATTTTGGTCTTCAAACAAAAACACTTTTTGTAAAAATTTTATCGTTATATATATGAGGCTTCTATCAGATTACTTGTTGTATATACAAAGTGTGATTGGATTTTATAAATGTCTCAAATGACTGTCTAACACATAATTAGCCAATGCATCTATTTATGTGTTTAGACATATAGGAATGTGTTGATATTCAATGTAATCAAAGTGACGTTCCAAGAGGTGAATTTGTAAATATACCCTTAACAATGTAGGACTTTGAATGGAGTAAACATTACTCAACTGTAGAGCTAGTAACTTTGAATTGAGTCATACAATAAGATGACAGATTCCAAGTGAAACAACGTCGGTCAATAATTCGATGATTGCACTATATTCTGCAACATTATTAGTTGCACAACCAAGGGAAACACCATGTACACTAATCAATTCATCCGTAGGTGCATAGATTTCCCAAGCAATAGATTCTAAGTTTTGAGTACTGCAACTAGCACCATCAGCAAAGCCAATGTAGGGTAGATAAGACACCAACATCTGGAAACCAAGCACAATGCAAGTTTAGCAGTTGAAGGTCGAAACCAAACAACGAAAAAACACAAAAGAGTATGATAAACTAAAATACAAACACTCATGCAAAAATGACTTAAGCATAGTACTTCTTTAAGTAAATCTCATTCATCATAATCAACTAGCTCATAAGATCCCTTCTCCAACACTCATTTAACAATGTAAGGACCTCGCCACATGGCCTCAAATTTACCAGCCCCTAGAAAATCACGATCTTGCTTGTAAAGGAGAACTAGATCACCTTCAGAAAAAACACGTGGCTTGACATGTTTGTCATATTGGTCTTTAACACGTTTCTTCTGATTTTCAATAACTAAGGCAGCATCGCGATGGGTTTCGTCTAGTTCTATCAAATACAAACAACACTCTTCTTCAACAGAGGTACTGGGGAGAACTTCAACGGCCAGTTTCAAAGACGGTATTTCACATTCAATTGGAAAGATAGCTTCGATGCCATAAACTAACTGGAAAGGTGTAAATCCCATGGCAGACTTGATGGATTTCTGATAGGCCCGTAATGTTGAGAACAACATCCTGTGCCAACTGGTCTTATGAATTCCTTTCATCCGTCGAAGCATAGTAATGAGAAAGTTTTTGATTGCTTCAACCTAGCCATTGGCCTGTGGATAATAGGGGGTTCAGTTTTCATGGCAAAGACCCAACTTTTCAGTAAGTTCAAACATCATAAAATTTTGAAAATGACTACCGTGATCAGTAACTATGTCTTGAGTTATACCAAACCGAGTAATGATATGATAGAATATTAACAATGTTGTAGTTTTCCTGGTGTTATCGAACGTAGGCATCACCTCGGCCCATTTAGTGAAATAATCCATAGCTAAAATGATGTATCCATGCCCCTCGGCCGAGTGAGGGTTACATGTCATGAAGTCAATGCCCCATTTAGAAAATGGACCAACGGAAACTACATGATGTAAATGAGTAGTATGAGATCTTATCTTGTTATTATAAGTTTGGAAACCATGGCATTTCTGGATGACAGTAATGCATACCTTAAACAAAGAAGGCCAGAAATAACTTACTCGTAAGATCTTTTGGGAAGTGGAATACCCAGACATATCACTGCTACATGCTCCATAGTGATAGTCATTCAAAGCTTTCTCAGCTTTATCGTAGGTGATACATCATCAAAAAATGGAATCAACACCAGGACGGTAAAGGGTATCTCCAAGAATGATGTATTGGTAGGCTTGATATCGTATACGACGAAGATCTGTACTAGATAAAATAGGTTGGAAAGTTTGAGTCTGGAGATAAATAATGATATCTTCATACCATATGTCATCAGAACTAATCAGAAAAAGGGATTCGTCAGGCAAGGAATCCTCTACCACATTTTTTTTTCTCAGTAGTGGGAAGGTCACATATCATTTCAGCAAAAACCAAGGATTTCATTGAATTAGCACGTTCAAACTCCAAGTCAAACTCCTAGAGAATCACTATCCATTTGGAGTACTTTCCCCCTAGCAATTGTCGAGTGAGGATATGTTGCATGGGGTTACAATCGGAAATAACAATGGTTCTTCTTAATTATTTGAAAAGGGATTTATACGTGTGGACCTCATCTGTAGAACAAGAGGCCCCAATATGAACATTCTCCATGAATTCAGGTTTAATCGATATGTCAAGAGGAACAGTAGGAGAAATGTTACTCAACTTCCCTTCGTACAAGACATCATGTTTTGACTCAGAAACTGAAGAAACAACAACAATGACTGACAGAGTCAAAATCCGTTGGTATCTCTCTATGGTATCACGTTCTAGAAATATAATGGAGAGATGATGCCCATCGTCCCATGGAGTATCTTCCATAGAAATGACTCACATGATCATCTCATCAGTAGGAAATATCACGTGGAATGGATCAGGCGATGAATGAGAGAGGGAGTTGTTGATTAAATAGCTTGATAAGCAGATTCGATCGGACTTAATGGCATATTTGTTACACATTATTTTGGTCACCCTAGTGATCATTTTACAACATATGTTCATGTTCCCAAAAGAGCCTTCCTTCATGGGAAACGTGTCTGGATTTCTCTTCTAAAAAACCCTATTAAAGGAGATTTCTGTAGGCTACACTGAATGCATGGTGTGGCAATGCCTGATTGCCGCATGCTGCCTTGAAACTGGTTTGTGGCATTTCCACAGGCTGTCCTATAGCCAGGGTGCAACGATGTTTAAAGACTAAGAAAAGGTTGAAGTTCACAAAGGTTCTAGAATGGAATCTTCTAGAATATGAGGTGGCATCCATATGGTTGGGATCCTACTCATTTCTATGATTTGGTGGGATCATCCTAATCCCTTTAACCATCTCTCTTTCTCCTATATAATGATGGATTTCTCATGGAAAGGGTAAAGTGAATAATTAATGAAATAATAGGCTGAGAATTGTGTGAGTGATTCTATTTCAATTGATGCTTGAGGTCTTCATTTGTCCATCAATTTATTGTGGATCCTCTTCATGCAAGTTTGGAGCAAGTGTGTGTGTTGGAGAAAACGGCCACTGAAAGGGAACCTTGCAACATCACGGTTGTTTGGTTGTATCTTCCACTTTTACTTAATATAATACAGTGGCATGTTTCTTTCCCATAAAATCATTCTCATTTTATTGCATGACTCCTTGATCACATGCATAAGTTTTCATTGAATATACTATTGTCTCTTTCACTTTGATTGGTTTGTGTTCATCACAGGACCAAAAGCACAAGAGCACCCGAGTGGAGCAGGGACAACAAAGACACAAGGAAGCGATATTCAAAGATATGTCATTCATCTCGTGTTTGATAGAAAATTCAATGATTAGAGATTAGGGAAAGCGCCATGTCCTATCTCATTTTTTTCTAGATCTAGGTGGATCTAGGGAGATCAGTTTATGTACGCATTCACCAATTTATCCAATAACAAAATTGGTGTCTCCACTGGGGATACGACCTGTTTTTGGTTTTTTGTTGTCCAAAAATGCCATGCTTGCCAAACTTATAACAAAAAAATAAGATCTCATCCTACTCCTTTACACCTTGTACTTTCCATTGGTCCCTTCGCAAAATGGGGCATTGAATTCATGACATGTAACCCTCACTCGATCGGGGGGCATGGATACACCATTGTAGCGGTGGATTATTTCACTAAATGGGCCGAGGCGATTCCTACATTCGATAACACCAAGAAAACTGCAACACTTTTCATATTCAATCATATCATTACTCGGTTTGGTGTTCCCCAAGCTATAGTTACTGATCACGGTAGCCATTTTTGAAATTTCATGATGTCCGAGCTTACTAAAAATTTGGGTCTTCAGCATGAAAATTCAACCCCCTATCACTCACAGGCCAATGGCCAGGTTGAAGTAATAAAAAAATTTCTCATTACTATGCTTCGACGAATGATAGGAATTCATAAGACAAGTTGGCACACGATGTTGTTTTCAACATTGTGGGCCTACCGGACATCCGTCAAGTCTGCCACTGGGTTCACACCTTTCCAATTAGTTTATGGTATCAAAGTTGTTCTATCGATTGAATGTGAGATACCATATTTGAAACTATCTGTTGAACTTCTTCTAAACACCTCTGTCGAAGAGGAACGTCTTTTGTACCTAATGCAATTAGATGAAACTCGTCGTGATGCCGCCCTAGTTGTTGAAGCTCAGAAAAAACATGTCAAAACCCAATATGAAAAACATGTAAAACCATGTGTTTTCTCTAAAGGTGATCTAGTTCTCCTCTACGAACAAGATCGTGATTTACTAGGGTTCGAAAAATTTGAGTCTATGTGGCGAGGCCCTTATATTGTCAAACAAGTGTTTGAGAAGGGAGCCTATGAGTTAGTGGATTATGATGGAATTCCTTTGAATGAACCCAAAAGTGGGATTTACTTGAAGAATTACTATGCTTAGGTCATCTTTGCATGAGTGCTTGTATTTTTACTGTATCATACTTTTGTGTGCTTTTTCATTGTTTGGTTTCGACCCCTAACTGCTTACCTTGCATTGTGCTTGGTTTCTAGATGTCGTTGTCTTCACTACACTACATTGGTTTCGCCGATGGCGCTAGTCATAGTAATCATAACTTAGCATCTACTTCTTGGGAAATCTACACACCTATGAATGAATTAATCAGTATACACGGTGTTTTCCTTGGTTGTGAAACTAACAATATCACGAAATACAATGCAGTCATCGAATTACTGATCGACGTTGTTTCACTGGGAATCTGTCATCTTGTTGTACGACTCGATTCGTAGCTAGTAGTACTACAATTGAGTAATGTGTATGCTATTTGAAGTACTTTGTTAAGGGTATATTTACTAATTCACCTCTTGAAGCATCATTTTGATTACATTGAATATCAACACATTCCTAGATGTCTAAATACATTAACAAACACATTAGATAATTATGTGTTAGACAGACATTTGAGACACTTATAAATCCAATCACAATTCACATATAAAGAAAGTAAGATGGTAGAAGCCTCATGTATATATAACGATAAAAGTTTTTACAAAAGTGTTTTTTTCCGAATACCAAAAATGTCAAAATGTGAATCACATGGCTTCATATACAAAAATAGCATCAAGGATGATACTCATGATAACACACAACTACTCATGCTACTCTACAAAGTAGTCGACTAAGAGATCCAGATACACCCATGGTATGGTGCTATTAATGTCTTGGGATCTCATTGATAGAGATATTTGGGATATTCGCTATCAACCTCTCCAGGTTCTGCTCGATAGCCTCATAATCAGTGGCAGCTAATCCTTCTACCTCGACTCTTTTCCCTCATCTCTGGATGGGGGATGTACCGGGAGGTCGGTGAGGTCCTACATATGCATTGTCAAAGAGTTTTTGATTAGTCGTTGGATTAAAAACATAAAAAACATTTCATATTTCAAAATTCACAAAAACAATATAAAAACAAAATGTGCTTCTTACCTAAGTTCCCCCATTGAGAACCTTCAGGCAGAACCAAGTGTAGGTCACCTCTGAAATCCAAACCGACATATGCATAATCATCTACCATCAGTAGTTGAGGCCTCAACCAATCAAAGCAAATGTCATTATATTTGACGATGGGGCCGATTACATGTTGAGCCATGAGGTCACACCACCTATTCATTCTTAGATCTTGTGGGGCTGGTATGCCCCACTCTACCTGTAAGCGCAAGTGTGGAACCCTATCTAGGAAGAAGGACAATAATATGAACCCATATCTGAACTATTTAAGGTCCCCTTTCCTACACTTTGTCAGTTGTTTCTTCATGCTTCGAAGAACTCCGTCACAACAGTTAAATACTCGGGGCTCCATGCACTCCACTGCATATTGGAAGTAACTCTAGAGAGCCATATGAGGAGATGCACTCCCCGCCATATGTGAGATATTGAAAAGGATAGTACGAAGGGGTAAATATTGAACATCCCTAATGGAAACCTTTCCACTACGTCTCTCAGCCTTTGGATCACAATACGAGCGAATATACTCACTCATCGATAGATCGCCACCTCTGCTTCCTGTCAATGTCACACAGGATCCACAACAAGATAATGCCATCAAAAAATAGATATCCTCAATATCTAGAGAGATTATGTCATATCCCACATGGAATACCTGCTAATCCACATCCCACATATGGAATAAATACTCAAGCAACCTCAATTGGGCCCTCATGCCCTGGATCTTGAAGAACTTCAGGAGCCCACACTGTCGAAGGGAATTAACTATGCCTGGGTCATTCCCGACAAAGTAATAATTGTCCTCATGTTCTCTCTCCCTCCACTCCCACATTATGACGGTCAAAAACCTTCATTGGAGCCATAAGGAGACGTCAACATCTTTATTTTTCTTCCTTGGAAATTTTCTATTAGCCAAACATATATAAGAAACTTTTGAGTTGTGCATGACACAACTGAGGGTTTATACACAGTGCAGAATCACCACAATTCATCCATAAGGCCGCCTATGGAAACCTATGGTTTCCGCAGGGCATGATATAATCCACTTGCGATGATCCCCACACGCACCTACCCTCGTAAAATCTAACTAAAAAACTATTTTTAACCAGTAAAAACAAAAAATAATCCATGGAAAATAAAGAGGACAAGAAGATTACCTTTTTAGTGGAAGTCATTCGTCGAATGCTTTATCGTGCCTCTCACAATCGACAGTGGAAATTTGAGGTAACATAGGGTTTTTTGGAACAAGTTTTGGGTAAAATGGCAATGGAATGGTAAAAAGGAGTTTTTACCTATATTTATTAACTTTTTACTTTTTCTGTTGATATTTTATATTATTTTTTGCATTTTACCTAAAACCTAAAGGTCTAATGATATTGTGAGTGTTTTGATTTTTTGCAAATGAAGAATCTAGGAGCCTAAACGATGGAATATGGATACATTTCTTAATTTGTTTTTACGTTTGTCGCATGTACAAATGATTTTTAGGTTTTTCAGATAAAACCTCGAGCTCAGTCTTTGTTCATTCTCATGCTCGCAAATCAATGAGAATGCAACCGAGTATACTTTCTTCATCTTTTCATACTCGTCATGGTAACACGAAAAAAATGAAAGTTATGGAGTATCCTTTAAGCTCTTTTCATGCTCCTTAAAAACGAAAAGATTTTCGAGCGACCTTATTCTTTTCACACTCGTAAAATTATTTGAAGAAAATGTTTGATGGGTGGTAGGTTATTACTTTTTTGGTCTCATCAAACTAATTTACGAAAAAGGAACTGAGAGAGTTCTCTTTAAGTGTTTTTCATACTCTCTAAATATGAAAAACCCCTGATTTTTCTCTCTTTCGACTCGTTAAACAAACATCGAAAGACCTATAGGGAACCGAACCACTCCTTCTTATGGTTCATTAAATATAATTTGAGGGACTCATCTGAAGGATGAGCTTACATCAACATGCATATGTTATCCTCCTCAAGCTTGCGTAAAAATAAAGAGGTACTTGCCAGAAATGGTGGGGGGAAATTTGGGAAAGAAATGTGTCTCTGTATTTGTGTTAGTGGTAGTAATAGTCACTCTTGAACATGAAAACCCCTTCATCATTGTATCTAGGTTGGGAAATCCATTTGTATCTAGGTTGGCCTTCCGCAGGTTCATATCTTGGGTCATCCCTGAGTCAGTGCTTCCGAGATCATTATCGTTTCATTCATGTGTTCAATAGAAGTCCAACCTTAAACATGCCCTCTATCGAGTCAGCCATATGCAGTGATAAATTCCTACCATGTCAACCTTCCCTGTGTGAGTTTCAAATCATCTTGATACTTTGATATACCTTAAATCTATTACTTATTTTGTGTCATTGATGGGGGATACATCAAGGCCCTCCTCTGGCGAGTCTTTTCCTATCAACTTCAACTCATTATCTGGGAACAAGACTTAGAAATCATTTAGTACCTTAGGACCTGCATGCCTCAATGGCAGGTTTCTTCGCTTTCGACAGTGGGATCACATCATTGACCCCTGATTGAGAGATTCCATCAAGTGTTCAACTTCAGCTCATTTATTCACATTCGTTGGATTGTACTAAGGTACCTTGGGATTCATTGACATTAATGGTGATTCCCTCGCACTTGTTAATCATTTTCATCAAGGGTCAGTAACCAAGTGGTTTCTACCATGTTCAAATTCAACACCTATAATAACATGGCTAGATTCGTACTTACGAACGCTGGAATTGAAGACCCTCGATCTCATCATTTTGTTCCAAGTTGCGATGGAGTATTTATGATTTGTTTTGACACATAGATCCACTTTGTATGTCTCGTGGCTATGTCCAGATTTGATTTTTCTAGAGCATAGATCCACAGTGTATTCCTGGTGGCTATGCAGAATCTTGGTGACATGGATCCATAGTGTATGATTAGTGTCCATGACTGGCATTTATGATTTAAATCAATTGTAGTCTGAGCATGGGAATTCCTACCTCATAAATGGTATGATATTATGCATATGCTTGATTATTTGTAGGTTCCCGATTGGTGCGCTCCTTATTTCCGATACACACACATTTTGAAAAGTATTTTGGCTGTCACAAGTTCTAGCCTAATACTTTGGGGGGCATTCTGTTACACATTATTTTGGTCACCCTAGTGATCCTTTTACAGCATGTGTTGATGTTCCCAAAAGAACCTTTCTTCATGGGAAAAGTGACAGGCTTTCTCTTCTAAAAAACCCTATTAAACGATATCGTCGTAGGCTGCACTAAACACAGGGTGCGTCGATGCCTGATCACCACCTATTGCCCTGAAACTGGTTTGCGGCATTTTCGCAGGCTGTCCTATATCCAGGGTGCGACAATGTTGAAAAAATAAGAAAAGGTCGAAGTTCATGAAGATGTTAGAAAAACAGGACCACAGAGAAATAAAATAAAACAAATGAAAAAATAAAACACAGAAGATACATAATACAATAGAGACACACATATACGTGGTTCACCTAGTGTGGGATACGTCCACCAAAGAAATTTCCAGGTCCTTCCTTTATTATTATCCAGCAATCGAAGGGATACAACCTACAACAAGCCTGCTATAACTTCCTCTTCATTCTCTCACAGTATCCTCTCCTAGAATACAATATTTGATATATTACCCAGCCACAATACATTTCCCTCATCAAAGAGGGTTTCCTTCTAGGGAAAAAAACCCTAATATAAATTCTACCGTTAGATCTGCAAAAAACCCTTTGCACTCCCCCGCGTGGAAGAGTGTACATTATTCTGAGGTGTAAAGTATTCATGGGGTATAAACATGTCCGAAAACAAAGACCTCTGAATCTGGAAGATAATCAAGCTCCACAACCAACAAAAGATTCTAGAAAGGAATCTTCTAGAATATGAGGTGGCATCCATATGGTTGGGATCCTACTCGTTTCTCTGATTTGGTGGGATCATCCTAATCCATTTAACCATCTCTCTTTCTCCTATATAATGATGGATTTCTCATGGAAAGGGTAAAGTGAAGAATTAATGAAATAATAGGCTAAGAATTGTGTGAGGGATTCTATTTCAATTGATGCTCGAGGTATTCATTTTTCCATCAAATTATTGTGGATCCTATTCATGCAAGTTTGGAGCAAGTTTGTGTGTTGGAGAAAAGGGCCACTGAAAGGGAACCTTGCAACATCAAGGTTGTTTGGTTGTATCTTCCACTTTTACTTAATATAATACAGTGGCATGTTTCTTTCCCATAAAATTATTCTCATTTTATTGCATGATTCTTTGATCACATGCATACGTTTTCATTGAATATACTATTGTGTCTTTCACTTTGGTTGGTTTGTGTTTCATCGTAGGACTGATATCAAAAGAGCACCCGAGTGGAGCAGGGACAAAAAAGACACAAGGAAGCGATATTTAAAGGTATGTCATTCATCTCTTGTCTGATAGTAAATTCAATTATTAGAGCTTAGGGAAAGCACCATGTCCTGTCTTGTTTTGTTCTAGATCTAGGTGGATCTAGGGAGATCAGTTTATGTTCGCATTCATCGATTTATCCAACAACAATCTTATCATTGTAAATAAGGTAATCACGAGGGCTAGGTACTACCCATGGGTCATATGACTCAAGGGTTTCATGAACAATGGTGGATATCATGTTAATAGAGGCAACAACAGGAAGGGGAATATCAGGTGGTGGGACTGGAAATGTACCCATCAAAGTTGAATCTTTCAAAACACCCACTCCGACATTCTCGTAACCAGGAGGTGTCTTCGCAATAAAAGTTACGCTTCTAGTACAAGAATCAAATTTTAAAAAGGCTAGTTGGTCAACAGTAACGACCTTTCAATGGTGCAGGAAACATAGAAAACAGAAAAGGGTAGACAAAACTGCATGCATGGAATCAATCCAGCTACAACCAAGTAAAAGGTTATAATCAAGAGGTGCATCCAAGACCTCAACCTCAACGTTGACCTATTTACCTTCCAATGTAATAGACAACGACGAAAGAACACCGTAAGGTTTAAAACTTATACCATTGAAGGCCTTAAGTGTATTATTTGATTTGGTGAGGGTAGGAGAGCCAATAAATTTCCAACAAGTGATGGACATAGCGCAAGTCGAGTCTCCTTCATCAATAATAGTTCTACAGATATTCTCGTTTTCAACAACAACTTGGATCTGAAATGCTAACTGAGGAGGAAGCCTTGGTATGCGATCTTCCAAGTCAAAGATTATTAAATTAGTATCTGTGGGATCAATTCCACCAATGGTCTTTAACAGTGCCTTCCGTTGATCAGGACAACTTTGAAGGACTTTGGGATATTACATCGCAAAGGGTTCTTTCCCAAGGTCTTCTACAATACTATAGTTTTGTGCAGCACGGGTGTGAGGATTGAATGCAGAATTTTGAATGACGTCCTTGGGAGGAGGGAGAAGAAATTTATCGAGACCCGATCTTTCAAGATGAAGAGGACCATTTGGAGGTGAAGTTGGGAGAGAAGGTTGAACCAATGAAGGTGGTATATCAAAAACTTTCTCTTTTGACAGAGAATAATCCTTGGCTCAAGTTGCGATTGCAAATTCATTTTTTTAGAGTCACCAGTACACATAAGGACAAAAGATGATGTGGAAGGAGAAGCTTGGTCATGAATGACCAATTAGGCTTGCTGCTAAGAAGGGAAAGGTTGTGACAAAATGATAGGTTTAGAAGGTTTCTCGGTCCCTTGGAGGAACTTAGTAACCTCAACGCATCTTGGGAAATCTTTCATGTAATGATCGTCCCCATAAATAAGGCAAGTGTAACGAGGTTTACATTTATCTTTCTCATTGGTTGTTTCCATTTTGGATTACTATTCTTGTCTTCCTTATTCTTACCCTTCCCTTTCTTTTTATTTTGATTCTTTGTGGTAGGCATGGATTGAACAAAATTAACTTTAACATTCTTACCGGTGGAAGGAGTAGGAGTGTTTTGTACATTAGAATTATTGTATTTGGGATTGGTATGGCCAACATGTGTGCATTGAGCCTCAACATGGAAGGTGTTGATCACACCATCACAACATTAGAATATGTTGAAGGTGTTGGGGTAGGGTTTGTGGAAAGACGAGGAGCGTCATGGATCAAATCGTAAAGTGCTCTTGTTTGCGAATAAACTAGATCTAAATACTAAGCACGAATGATCACCTGCTCTTTGGTGACAACACCACCCATGGAGAAATCATGAGAAATGGGTCCAATGAGTGATTTTGTAAACCACTCAGCCAATAATTGATCAGGAAGAGGAACTTTGATCAAACTTCTTCTCCTCCTCCACTCATGAATGTGATCGAAAATATGAGTGGAAGAAGATTGCTTAAAAGAAGTCAAAATTTCGGTTCCTGCCTATTATTGAATTGGAAACTGGTATGGTGTCAAAAAGGCCATGGATAGGGTGTTAAATTCATTGAAGAATCCTCACAGTAAATCGATGTACCAATTTTCTACCGAATTCGTGAGAGTTCATTGGAAAATTCGTAATTTGATGGAGTCATCCATTAAGGAGTTGAATCGGATCTTCTCCTGCTCGAATGTCAAATTTAGGAATGTTGAATGGTAACTTGGTTGATATGATGGGCCAATAAAGAGAATGTAAGATAGAATCATTCAAAATCCTAGACAAATTAGGTAAATCCAAAGTGGCTAGAAAAGGCAATCGTCGATTCACTTGAGGAAACTAGTAGTTTTGGGGGGGAAGCCCCATAGGTATACCAGTAGGACCATAAGCGGTCTGCAAATAATTAGACAGTCCTGAAAACTTTGGTTGTGGAGGAGTTGAGGCATATAGCCTATAAAGTTGGGTTGATTAGGGATGTTCCCTTGGAAAGGAACATTAGATTGAAAATTTTGACCCCAAGTGGGATTCAAAGGAGCTGGATACAGTTGACCGAGGTTAGGGGGTACAAAAAAATTGACTTGAGGATGTTTCCCCCCAGACGGTTGTATATTTCCTTGTAAAGGAAGATTCCAAGGTTGAGTTTGTAACACAGGTACTTTTGTCCATAAACTGGGTTATGGAATCCAACCTGAGGTTTCCCCCCAAGTTGAGTTTGTGCCCTAATATGAGGTCATCCCCAAAATTGAGGTTTCCCCCCAGCTTGATATTGACATCCAACAGGAATCTAGAAACCAAAATTGATAGAAAGAATGATGCCTTTAACGGTATTGGAGCCACCAGGTCCAGGATGATGAGATCGTCCTAACAAAGGTGGATGAGGAACATAAGGCCCTCTAGAGAGAATCTGGGTAGGTGTAGGAACATACTGACTTGCAAGGTTATCCGGATGGAACCTAGGTAGGGATAACAATGGAAGTATTTAGAGCTCTATACTGAGGGGGAAGTGATGGATTCGGTCTAGGTGGAAGTGGTGTCCCAATCAGATTTTGGGAGATCACCGTATGTCTTGTATGAATAGTCGTATCTTGTGGGACCATAATAGAATGGGCCATCTAGAGAGTAGGAATCGAGTGAGAGCCAACAAACAATTGGTCTGAAATGGTGATGACACTACTGGTAGTACCAATGAAATGGTCTAAAGGCACTGTATAAGTAAAGAATGTCTCAGGCATTTGCGATGTCATAGGTGGAATAGGACTCGCTCCTAGGTTGTCGTAAAGATCATGTACTGTCAAAGGGATGGAACTAGGATTATAAATTATGATAGTCTGAACTGGTGTCCTAAATGATTCACTTTGAAAAAGTGGATCCTCTACTCTAGACCCTATGTTAGGTCCAGTAGGTACTCCAGTATTATAAAAAACAACAATTTCTTCGGATGAGTTCATCCAAAGCATACGTGGATTTTGTAGAACAATCAAAGATGGGTTTGGGGGAAGTCAAAATGCTTCTAAAGAATATGAAAATATTATGAATCCCTCCAACGAGTGTGTGCTTCCAACTTCAGACACGACTTTGTGGTTGAATACTCCCTTAGGAGATCCTTCTGGTGAGTTTGGAAGCAAAGTTCGGTAACCTTATGGATGTTCTGAGGGTAGTCCTTGCATCCTACACGAATGGAGAAGGCCAATGTTGGTTGAACCAAATAAAGAACGAAAAAAATCTATGGCAAACTAGAGAAAACAAACAACACTCGCTAATAAAATCTAGTAATCAAACCAAGAAAACAAAACTTCTTATTTTGAATTCTCTAGTTGGTAATGAAATCCAACGTTGCGAGATCAAGACAAGAAGGGTTTGGGATAAGTGGGTTCAAAAGTTATGTTGATGACCTATTTAACGGACTTACACCCTAGTGCAAGCTCCCACACAAAATCGTGGGTATACCCTCCAAGGATCTCGAGTGATTTTGGCCAACGTCGATTCTAGGTACCATGAAGAATTCCACCTCCACAGTCACCTTGTGTAAAGGCCCTAAAGAGATAGGCTACTAAGGTCACCAACTACAACAATGAATCTTGGGGAAATAGTGGACAGTCTGATCCATGCACAAATGTAGGGTATCTACCCCGAAATCAACTCGAAAGGTTTCCACTCATAACTATGGGTATACCCTCAATTGACCCCCAATAATACACGCAATATCTACACCAATACCAACAAAGAAGGGTGAGTAACTCTGCGAGTCTTAATGCGACCTCAGGTTTAACTCTTGTGTGAGAAGGGCTTCCTAGGAAAAAATGTAGCAATTGGATTTGAACTCTGCCTATCACAAGATACTATTGTGTGTTTTGATGCTTTGGAGAGTGTACCTTACAACCTATTCCAAAGTGCTATCCTAGCTAATGTTGGTGAAAAGGATCCGTAGAAAATAAAAGTTACTAATAAATTTAAAATTTATGCTGTGTTTTAGAGGTTGGTGCTTACTCAAAAGGGAGATGGGAGTGAAAGTGATGAAGTTGTGACCTTGACCCAATAAAATGAAAAAAAAGATGAATGTGCAATTTTCAATTCAATGAACACTACTTACAGTATGAAGAAGGTATTCCTTTTGAATTACAATAAGCTACAAATTGAAATTTCTTAATTTCAAATGAACAAAATTCCAAATAATCACGAACTACAAAATTTTCCAATTCTTCTCTTTAACCAATATTTCAAATGTAATAATTTTCTTATAAGAGATTACTAAAAAGAATAAACGAATATAGTTCTTCCTTTTCAAGACAGAATCAGAGATGTGATGATGAAAGGAAAATGTAATCCAAGAAAATTAAGACATTCTTAACACAATTCCCAAATCAAATTCACAATATAGAAAAAAATGAAAAAGGCAAGAAAACCTTTTGACATATTCAAGAAAAAAGTGTTTCTTAATCAACAAACAATCTGAGAAAAAAAGCAATCCAAAACTTCATGCAAACCAAATATCCTTTGTCAAACAAGCACACGAATCAAGATATGAGATTATATCCTTGTGACAATGATCACAAGAAAAAAACTTGCAAAAATGCAAAGAGAGACTTTCAATCATTGAAAACCAATCAAAAATAAGTTTTAAACTCAGGAATCAATCAAACATGGGCATTATAAGTTCACCCCAGAAAACTAAGGCAAAATTAGGAGGAAAAAGAGAAATTGACTCACTCCAACAAAATCTACAGGAATCGTCGCAGGCTGGGTATGAGACACAGTGTGATGAGCAAGGGTCATCGCAGGCTACTAGCAGAGCACAGTGAAACTTCGTTGCACTAGATTGGTCAAGCAGAGTGCAACATCTAAAGGTTATCGCAGGACGTCAATGAGACACAGTGCGACGATCTCTATAAATGAAGAAAAATTGGAAGAAAGACAAAAAAATTAACTGAACTTCTAAACCTAGGGAGTCCAGATGGATCACCCACAGACTCAGAGGATGAAATTTATCAGAGGAAGGCAGGCTAAAGGAAAATGGGAAGCAAAAAATCAAAAGAAGGTCGTATCCCTAGTACAGTCACTAATTTTGTTATGGGACTTATCGGTAAATGAGGACATAAACAGATCTCCCTAGATCCACCTAGATATAGAACAAAACAAAACAGAACATGACCCTTTCCCTAAGCTCTAACTATTGAGTTTACTAGCTAACAAGAGATAGGTAACATATCGTTTAAATGTCATTTCCTCTTGGCATTGTCATCCTAGCTCCACTCCGGTGCTCCTGTGATATTGAATTTGCAAGGGAACAAAATCCAACCAAAGTGAAAGCAATCGAATATACTCAACGAGAACTTATGCATGTGATCAAGGAATCATACAATAAAACAATATACGTTTTATGGGAAAGAAACATATGTTAAAATGAAAGTGGAGATTACAACCAAAGCCTTGATGTTGCAAGGTCCCCTTCCGATGACCCTTTGCTCCAACAGACACACTTGCTTCAATCTTGAATGAAGAAGATCAATAATGACTTGATCAACTGAAATGGAGCCCTCAAGAATGATCCAATGCATAATTCTCCATACAATCTTAGCCTATTCAATATTCATTAACCTTAGCCTTTTCCATGAGAAATCCCTCCTTATATAGGGGAAAGATATATGGTTAAAGATATTAGGATGATCCCACCAAATTAGAGAAGCGAGTAAGATCCAAACCATTCAAACACCACCTCATCTTCTAGAACATCCCCTTATAGAAATTTCATGAAACTTGACCTTTTCTTAGTCTTTGGACATCGTTGGACCCTAGCTATAGAGCAACCTATTGGTACATTGTAGCCCAGCTTCAGAGAATGGGGTGACGATCAGGCATCGTCGCACACTTTGTATAATGTAGCCTGTGACAACCTTCCTTATTAGGGTTTTTGAGAAGAGAAAGTCATTCACTTTCCTCATGAAGAAAGGATATTTTTGGGAACATGAACACATGTTGTCGATGGATCATCAGGGTGACCAAAATAATGTGTAACAAAAAGAACAAAAGCAAAGCTCGGAGTTTTTCCTGAAAAATTCTAAAAGGATCTGTACATGCAAAAAATGTATAAAACAAGCCAAAAAGCGTATCGTTGTTCAATGTTTCACTCCTAGACTTTATATCTGCAAAATCAACACTTGCAAAGACGTTAGGACTTTAGGGTTTAGGTAAAATATATAAAATAATATAAAATATAAAGGAAAAGGTGAAAAAGTTAATAAAAATAGGTAAAAACTTCATTTCACTATCCCATTGTCATTTCACCCAAACTTTGCTCTAAAAACCTCTCTTTACCTCGATCTTCCACTGTAGATTGCGGAGGGCATAGATGATGATTTGGTGAATGGTCTCCACAGAACATGTAACTTTCATCTCTTTCAACTTTCCATGGATCAAAAAAAAAAATTCATTGGTTAAAAATAGATTTTTGAGTTAAGTTTTTTAGGGTACCTATGCATGGAGGTCGTCGCAGGAACCCTATATCAGGCCCCGCGATGATCTAGGGTTGTCACAGGTGGTTTTAAAGATATCCCATGACAACTCTGCACTATGTTGATGTTTTGGCCTGCGACGTGCACAGTCAATTTTTTTTTAATATGGATTTGCCAATAAAAAATATTCAGGGAAGAAGATAAGGATGTTAATCTCTCTTCATTGTTCCATTGCAGGTTTTCCATGGTAAAAATGTTGGAATAGTGAGAGAGAGAGAGTATGAGGCAGAATACTACTTTGCTAGGAATGACGGGGAACAATAATGGATCTCCAATAGTGTGGATTGTTAACATTCTTCAAAATTTAGTGTATGAGGGCCCAACCGAGATTACTCGAATACCTAGTTCACATGTGGGATGTGAACGAGAAGGCGTTTCATGTGGGTGCTCACATTATTATGATAGATATCGAGGATATCTACTTCTTGATCGGGTTATCTCATCGTGGGTCCCAAGTCACACTGACAGGCAGCAGAGGTGGTGGGGCACCTATGAACCACTGTATCAGTGAGCATTGTGTTCTAGGTACTTAGAATCATAGCGGTAAAGTCTCTATAAAAGACACCTGAGACTTTCCCCTACAGACCATCCTCTATACCATCACACACATGGCAGGGAGTGCAGCTCCCCATATGGCTCTTCAGAGCTATTTTCATTATGCGTTGGAATGTATGAAGCCCTAAGTTTTCAATTGGTGTGAAGGGGCTCTCAAGAGTATGAAAATACAACTGAACAAGTGCAAGAGTGGTGAACTAAAAGAGTTTGGATACAGTTCTATCTTGGTATTCTTCTTCCTAGAGAGGGTCCTAGTTTTGCGCTTACAAGTAGAGTGGGGTATACCTGCCCCAAAGGATCCGAGAATGAAGAGGTGGGTCAACCTCATGACACAACATGTAGCTGGTCCTATCGTTAAATATAACGATGTGTTCTTCGACTAGTTGAGGACTCATATGCTCATGGTTGATCATTATGTATATGTTGGACTAGAATTTCGAGGAGATCCATACTTAGCTCTTCCTAAAGGTTCCAAATGGGGGGACATAGGTAAGAATGAAATTTTTTTTATATGATGTTTTTCTGATTTTTAAAGATATAAAAAATGTTTTTTATGTCATTTTATCCAATGAGTAAACAAATTCTCTTTGATGATACAGATGTGGGACCTTACCACCCTCTGGGTTCATCCCCTATCTAGAGTCGAGGTGAGAGAGATGTCATAGCGGGAGTAGATGTTTCCGACTATGAGACCATAGAGAAAACTTGGAGGGGCTTATGATGAACATCCCTGATGCCTCTATTGATGATATCCTGAGGCATTACCAACGCCACACAGTGGGCATGTCTTCTTCCATTGGTCAACTGCTCCGTAGAGTAGCATGGGCAGTCCCATGTTATAGCGAGCAACATCCTTGATGCTCTATTGTATATGAATCCATGTGCTTCACATTTTTGATATTTTGGTCTTTGGACAAAAAGACCTTTTGTAAAAAAATTATCGTTATATATATATGAGGCTTATACTGGCTTACTTATTGTATATACAAAGTGTGATTGAATTTTATAAATGTCTCAAATACCTGTCTAACACATAATTAGCCAATGCATATGTTAATGTATCTAGAAATCTAGGAATGTGTTGATATTCAATGCAATCAAAGTGACGTTCCAAGAGGCGAATTCATAAATATGCCTTTAACAACGTAGGACTTTGAATGGAGTAAACATTACTCAATTGTAGAACTACTAACTGTGAATCGAGTCGTACAATAAGATGACGGATTCCAAGTGAAACAACGTCAGTCAATAATTTGATGACTACACTGTATTCTGCAATATTATTAGTTGCACAACCAAGGCAAACACTATGTAGACTAATCAACTCATCCGTAGATGCATAGATTTCCCAAGCAATAGATGCTAAGTTTTGAGTATTGTGACTAGTGCCATCAGTGAAGCAAATGTAGGGTAGCAAAGACACTGACATATGGAAACCAAGAACAACGCAAGGTAAGCAGTTGAAGTTCGAAACCAAACAACTAAAAAGCACACAAGAGTATGATACACTAAAATACAAGAACTCATGCAAAAATGACTTAAGCATAGTACTTCCTTAAGTAAATCCCATTTTGGGGTTCACTCAAAGGGATTCCATCATAATCAACTAGCTCATAAGATCCCTTCTCCAACATGCATTTAAAAATGTAAGGACCTCACCACATGGCCTCGAATTTACCAACCCCTAGCAAATCACGATCTTGCTCGTAAAGGAGAACTAGATCACCTTAAGAAAAAACACGTGGCTTGACATGTTTTTCATATTGGGCTTTAACATGTTTCTTCTGAGTTTCAATAACTAAGGTGGCATCGCTACAGGTTTCATCTAGTTGCATCAAATACAAAAGACACTCTTCTTCGATAGACATATTGGGGAGAATTTCAATGACCAGTTTCAAAGACAGTATTTCAAATTCAATCAACAAGATAGCTTCGATACCATAAAATAACTGGAAATGTGTAAATCCCATGGAAGACTTGACGGATGTCCGATAGGCCCATAATACTGAGAACAACATTGTGTGTCAACTGGTCTTATGAATTCCTATCATCCGTCGAAGCATAATAATGAGAAATTTGTTGATTGCTTCAACCTGGCCATTGGCCTATGGATAATAGGGGGTTGAGTTTTCATGGCGAAGACCCATCTTTTCAGTAAGTTCAGACTTCATAAAATTTCAAAAATGACTCCGTGATCAATAACGATGGCTTGAGGGATACCAAACCGAGTAATGATATGATTGAATATGAACAATGTTGCAGTTTCCCGGTGTTATCTAATGTAGGCATCGCCTTGACCCATTTAGTGAATTAATCCATAGCTACAATGATGTATCCATGCCCCCCGGCTGAGTGAGGGTTACATGTCATGAATTTAATGCCACATTTAGCGAATGGAACTACGGAAAATACAAGATGTAAAGGAGTAGGATGAGATCTTATCTTTTTATTATAAGTTTGGAAAGAATGGAATTTCTGGATGGAATTAATCAAGACCTTAAACAAAGTAGGCCAGAATAACCCACTCGTAAGATATTTTGGGTAGTGGTATAACCATACATATGACCACCACATGCTCTAGAGTGACAATCATTCAAAGCTTTCTCAGCTTCATCGTAGGTGAGACATCGTTGAAAAATGGAATCAACACCATGATGGTAAAGGGTATCTCGAAGAATGATGTATTGGTGGGCTTGATATCATATACGATGACGATTTGTACAAGATAAATCAAGCCAAAAAGTTTGATTCTGGAGATAGATAATGATATCTCCGTAGGATATGTCATCAGAACTGATCAAAAAAGGGATTCGCCAGGTAAGGAATCCTCTGCCACATTTTTCATCTCAGTAATCGGAAGGTCACATATCAGTTCGAAGAAAACCAAGGATTTCTTTGATTTAGCACATTCAAACTCCAAGTCAAACTCCTGGAGAATCACTATCCATTTGCAGTACTTGCCCCCTATAAATTTTCGAGTGAGTATATGTTGCATGGGGTTGCGATCGGAAATAACAGTGGTTCTGTGTAATTATTGGAAATGGGATTTATAGGTGTGGACCTCATATTTAGAATAGGAGGCCTCGATATGAACCTTCTCCATGAATCCAGGTTTAATAGATATGTCAATATGAACGGTGGGATAAATTTTACTGAAGTTCCCTTCATACAAGACATAATGTGTTGACTCAAGAACTAAAGAAATAACAAAAATGGTCGACAAAGTAGAAATACATTGGTAGATCTCTATGGTATCACATTATGGAAAGAGAATGGACTAATGATGCCCATCGTCCCATGGAGTATCTTCCATATACATGACTGACATGATCATCTCATCAGTAGGAAATATCATGTGGAACAGATCAGGAGATGAATCATAGAGAGAGGGGGGAGAGGGGGTTGCCAATTGAATAGCTTGATAAGTGGATTCGACCGGACTTAAAGGCATCTTGTCACCGTAACGAAGTTAATCATCAGGGATAGGTACTACCCATGGTTCATATGACTCAGGGGTTTCACGAAAAATGGTGGATATCATGTTAATAGAGGCAAAAAAAGGAGGGGGAATATTGGGTGGTGGAATTGGAAATGTACCCATCAAAGTTAAATCTTTCAAAAGACCCACTCCAACATTATCATAACCAGGAGGTGTGTTCGCAAGAAAATGTACGTTGCTAGTATGAGAATTGGAATAAAAAATGGCCAGTTGGTCAACAGTAACAACCTTTCCTTGGTGCGGGAAACATAGCACACGAAAAAGGGTAGACACAACTACACGCATGGAATCAATCCAACTACGACCAAGTAAAAGGTTATAATCAAGAGGTGCATCCAAGACCTCGACCTCAACATTGACCGATTTACCTTCCAACGTAATAGACAATGACGGAAGAACACTATAAGGTTTAAAACCTGTACCATTGAAGGCCTTAAGTGTATTATGTGATTCAGTGAGGGTAGGGGAGCCAATAGCTTTCCAACAAGTGATGGACATAATGCAAGTTGAGGCTCCTTCGTTAATAAAATTTCTATATATATTCTTGTTTTCAACAACAACTTGGATCTGAAATGCTAACTGAGGAAGACTTGGAATGTGATCTTCCAAATCAAATACTATTAAATTAGTATCCACGGGATCAATTCCACCAATGGCCTTTAACAATGACTTATGTTGAGTTGGAAAACTTTGAAGAAATTTGAGAGCTGACATCGCAGAGGGTTCTTGTGCAAGGTCTTCTACAATATTGCAGTTTTGTGCAGCACGTGCATGAGGATTGAATGCAGACTTTTGAACGACGCCCTTGGGAGGAGGGACAAGAACTGTATCGAGACCTGATCTTTCGAGATGAATAGGATGGTTTGGAGGTAAATTTGGGGGAGAAGGTTGAACCAACGAAGGTGGTATATCATCAACTTTCTTTTCTGATGGAGAATAATCCTTGGCTCGAGTTGCAATTGCAAATTCATTATTTTTAGAGTCACCAGTACACATAAGGAAATAAGATGATGTGGAAGGAGAAGTTTGGCCATGAATGACCAATTGGGATTGTTGCTGAGAAGGGAAAGGTTGTGACAAAATGATGGGTGTAGAAGGTTTATGGGTCCCTTGGATGAACTTAGTAACCTCAGTGCATCTTGGGAAATATTTTGTGTAATGATCATCCCCACAAATAAGGAAAGGGTAACGAGGTTTACGTTTATCTTTCTAATCAGCGATTTGCATTTTGTCTTTATCAGATTGTGGATTATTATTCTTGTCCTCCTTATTCTTACCATTCCTTTTCTTTTTATTTTGATTCTTTTAGGTAGGCATGGATTGAACAGAATCAACTTCAGCAGTCTTACGGGTGGAAGGAGTAGGAGTAGGAGTATTTTGTACATTAGAATTATTATATTTGGGATTGGTGTGACCAGTGTGTGTGGACTGAGCCTCAACATGGAAGGTGACAATCACACCAAAAACAACATGAGAAGCTACTGGAGGTGTTGGGGTAGGGTTTCTGGAAGGACCAGGAGAGTTATGGATCAAATCGTAAAGTGTTCTTGTTTGCGAATAAATGAGATCTAGATACTGAGCACGATTGATCGCCTACTCTTTGGTGACAACACCACCCATGGTGACATCACGAGAAATGGATCCAATGAGTGATTTGGTAAACCACTTAGTCGATCATTGATCAGGAAGAGGAACATTGATCAAACATCTTCTCCTCGTCCACTCATGAATGTGATTGGAAATATGACTGGAAGAAGATTTCTTAAAATAGATCAAAATTTTGGTTCTTGTCTCGTAGCGAATTAGCAACTGGTAATGTGTCAAAAAGGCCATGGATAGGGTGTTAAATTCATTGAATAATCCTTGTGGTAACTCAATGTACCATTTTTCTGTCGAACCCGTGAGAGTTTATTGGAAAAGTTGTAATATGATGGAGTCATCCATTAAGGAGTTGGACGAACACCATAGATGAAAAGTCATAACATGGTTATTCAGATCTCCTCCTACTCAACCTTCAAATTTAGGAATGTCAGATAGTAACTTGGCCAGTGTGACGGGCCAATAAGGAGAATGTAACATAGGATCATTCAAAATCCTATACAAATCAAGTAAATCCAAAGTGGCTAGAAAAGGAAACTGTCAATTCACTTGAGGAAACTGGTAGTTTTGGGGGGGAAGCCCCGTAGGTATACTTGTAGGACCATAAGCGGTCTGCAAATAATTAGACAGTCCTAACAGATTCAGTTGTGGAGGATTTTGAGGCATATAGCCTACAAGGTTGGGTTGATTAGGGATGTTACCTTGGAAAGGAAAATTAGATTGAAAGTTTTGACCCCAAGTGGGATTCAAAGAACATGGATACGATTGAACGAGGTTAGGGGGTACAAAATAATTGACTTGAGGATATTTCCCCCCAGATAGTTGTAGATTTCCTTGGAAAGGAAGATTCCAAGGTTGAGTTTGTAACACAGGTACATTTTATCCATAAAATGGGTTATGGACTCCAACCTGAGGTTACCCCCCAAGTTGAGGTTGTGCCCCAATATGAGGTCGTCCCCCAACTTGAGATTTCCCCCCAGCTTGATGTTGACCTCCAATAGGAATCTAGAAACCAGAATTGATAGAAATATTGGTGCCTCCAACAGGATTGGAGACACTAGGTCCAGAATGATGAGATCCTCCTAACAAAGGTGGAGGAGGAACATAAGGACCTATGGAGAGAATATGGGCAAGTGTAGGAACAAGATGACTTGCAATGTCATACCCAGGAGGAAAAAAAAGTCCAGAACCTCCAGATGGAACCTGTGTAGAAATATCAATGGAATTATTCAAAGCTCTATACCTAGGGGGGAGTGATGGATTCGGTCTAGGTGGAAGTGGTGTCCTGATCGAAGCTTGGGAGATCACCGTATGTCCTGTATGAATAGTTGTAGCTTATGGGGCCATAATAGAATGGGTCATCTAGAGAGTAGGAATTAAGTGAGAAACAACCAACAATTGGTCTGAAATGATGATGACACTACTGGTAGTACCAGTGAAATTGTCTAAAGGTACCGTATAAGTAACGAACATCTCAGGAATTTTCGATGCCATAGGTGGATCAGGACTCACTCCTAGGTTTCTGTAAATATCATGTACTGTCAAAGGGATGGAACTAGGATTAGAAATTCCAACAATGTGAACCAATGTCCTAAATGATTCACTTTGAAAAAGTCGATCCTCTACTCTAGATCCTACGTTAGGTCTAGTAGGTACTTCACTATTATCAACAAATACAATTTCTCCGGATGATTTCATTCGAAGCATACGTGGATTTCATAGAACACTCAATGCCAGGTTTGGGAGAAGTTAGAATGCTTCTAAAGAATCCAAAACTATTTGAAATCCCTCCAATGAGTGTGTGATTCCAACTTCATAAGTGACTTCATGGTTGACTACTCCCTCAAGAGATCCTTCTGGTGAATTAGGAAGCAAAGGTTGGTAACCTTCGAGATCTTCCAGCGATAGTCCTTGCATCGTACGTGAATGGCAAAGGATGATGTTGGATGAACCAAATAAAGAACGAAAAAAATCTATGGCCAAATAGAGAAAAAAAACAACACTCACTAATAAAATTTAGGAATCAAACCAAGCAAACAAACCTTCTTATTTAGAAGTCATTAGTTGGTGATGAAATCCAACGTCGCAAAATCAAGACAAGCAGGGGTTGGGATAAGTGGGTGGAAAAGTCAAGTTGACGACCTACTTAACAGACTTACACCCTGATGCAAGCTCCCACATATCATCATGGGTATACCCTCCAAGGATCCTAAGTGAGTTTGGTCAACGTCAATTCTAGGTACTGGGAAGACTTTCCCCTTCGCAATCACCTTGTGTAAAGACCCTAAAGAGATAGGGTACTAAGGTTATCAACTACAACAATGATGCCTGGGGAAACCATTGACAGTATGATCCACGCGCAAAGGCATGGTATCTATCCTAAAATCAAATCGAAAGGATTCCAATCATAATTGTGGGTATACCCTCAAGTGACCCCCAATAATACACACAATATCTACACCAATACCAACAATGCAGGGTGAGTAACTCTACCAGTCTTAATGCGGCCTCAGGTTTGACCCTTGTGTGAGAAGGGCTTCCCAGAACAAAATGTAGCAATTGGATTTGAACTCTCCCTATCACAAGATACTATTGTGTGTTTTGATGATTTGGAGAGTGTACCTTACAACCTATTCCAAAGTGTTGTCCTACCTAATGTTGGTGAAAAAGATCCCTAGAAAATAAAAGTTACTAATAAATTTTAAATTTATGCTATGTTTTAGAGGTTGTTGCTTACTCAAAAGGGATATGGGAGTGAAACTGATGAAGTTGTGACCTTGACCCAATAAAATGAAAAAAGAGATGAATGTGCAATTTTCAATTCAATGAACTCTAGTTATAGTAGGGATAAGGTATTCCTTTTAAAGTACAACAAGCTACAATTCCAATTTCTTAATTTCGAATGAACACAATTCCAAATAATCACGAATTACAAAAAATTTTAGTTCTTCTCTTTAACCAATATTTCGAATGTAAGAATTTTATTATAAGAGATTACTAAAAAGAATAAACTAATTCGGTTCTTACTTTTCAAGACAAAATCATACATGTGAAGACGAAAGGAAAATGTAATCCAAGAAAATCAAGACATTCTCAACAAATTTCCCAAATCAAATTCGCAATATAGACAAAAATGAAAAAGACAAGAAAACCTTTTGACATATGCAAGCAAAAAGTGTTTCTTAATCAACAAAAAATCTGAAAAACAAAATCAATCCAAAACTTCATGCAAACCAAAGATCCTTTGTCGAACAAGCACCCAGATCAAGATCTGAGATTATATTTTGTGACAATGATCACAAGTAAAAAACTCGCAAAAATGAAAAGAGAGACTTTCAATCACTTAAAACCAATCAAAAGCAAGTTTTAAATTCAGGAATCAATCAAACATGGGAATTAGAAGTTCACCCCAAGAAACTAAGGCAAAACTAGGAGGAAAAAGAGAAATTGACTGACTCCAACAAAATCTACAGGAGTCGTCGCAGGTTGAGTATAGGACACAGTGCAATGAGCAAGGGTCATTATAGGCTACTATAAGAGCACTTTGCGACATCATCGCACTGGATTGGTCAATAAGAATCCGATGGTGGAAGGTTGTCGCAGGCTGTCAATGAGACAGAGTGCGAGGATCTCTGTAAATGAAGAAAAATTTGAAGAAAGACAAAAAATTTAACTGAACTTCTAAACCCAGGGAGTCCAGATGGATCACCCACAGACTCAAAGGATGAAATTTATTAGAGGAAGGTAGGCTAAAGGAAAATGGGAAGAAAAAAATCAAAAGGAGGTCGTATCCGTAATACGATTGCTAATTTTTTTATGGGACTTATCGGTAAATGCAGACATAAACAGATCTCCCTAGATCCACCTAGATCTAGAAAAAAAACAAAACAGAACAGAACATGACGCTTTCCCTAAGATTTAACTATTGAGTTTACTAGCTAACAAGAGATAGGTAACATACCATTTAAATGTCTCTTCCTCTTTCCATTGTCATCCTAGCTCCACTCCAGTTATCCTGTGATATTGAATCTGCAAGGGAACACAAGCCAACCAAAGTGAAAGCAATCTAATATACTCAACAAGAACTTGTGCATGTAATCAAGGAATCATACAATAAAACAATATAAGTTTTATGGGAAAAAAACACATCATTGTATTATATTAAAATGAAAGTGGAGATTACAACCAAATCCTTCATGTTGCAAGGTCCCCTTCCAATGACCCTTTGCTCCAAAACACACACTTGCTTCAATCTTGAATGAAGAAGATCCAAAATTACTTGATGAACTAAAACGGAGCCCTCAAGAATGATTCAATGCAGAGTTATCCATACAATCTTAGCCTATTCAATCTTCATTAACCTTAGCCTTTTCCATGAGAAATTCCTCTTTCTATGGGGGAAAGAGAGATGGTTGAAGAGATTAGGATGATCCAACCAAATCAGAGAAGCGAGTAAGATCCAAACCATTCAGATTCCACCTCATCTTCTAGAAGATCCCCTTATAGAAATTTCATAAAAATTGACCTTTTCTTAGTCTTTTGACATCGTTGCAGCCTAGTTGTAGAGTATCTTGTGGAGAGGTCGCAACCCAGCTTTAGAGTAGGGGGCGATGACTAGGCATCCTCGCACCCTATCTATAATGCAGCTTGCGACGACCTTCCTTAATAGAGTTTTTTAGAAGAGAAAGTCATTCACTTTCCTCATGAAGAGATGATCTTTTTGGAAACATGAACACATGTTGTTAATGGATCATTGGGGTGACCAAAGTAATGTGTAACAGAAAGAACAAAAACTAAGCTTGGATTTTTTCCTGAAAACCTCTAAAAGGATCTGTACATGTGACAAATGTATAAAAACAAGCCAAAAAACGTATCCTTGTTCAATGTTTCACTCCTAGACTTTATATCTACAAAATCAACACTTGCAAAGTCATTAGGAATTTAGGGTTTAGGTAAAATATATAAAATAATATAAAATATAAATGAAAAAAGTTAAAAAAAATGGGTAAAAACTTCATTTCACTATCCCATTGTCATTTCACCCAAACTTTGCTCTAAAATCCTCTATTTACCTTGATCTTCCTCTGCAGATTGGAGAGAGCATAGTTGATCATTCGGTGAACAATGTCCATGAAAAAGGTAATTTTCATCTCTTTTAACTTTCCATGGATCAAAATTTGTTTTTCATTGGTTAAAAATAGATTTTTGAGGTAGGTTTTTTAGGGTACCTATGCACGGAGGTCATCGTAGGCTTCCTATATCGGGCCTTGTGAAGATCTAGGGTCATCACAGGAGGCTTTAAATCTAGCCCGCAATGACTCCACAATGTGTTGATGTCTTGGCCTAAGTTGTGCATAGTCAAAAAAAAATTTAATATAGATTTGCCAATAAAAAATCTCCAAGGAAGAATATAAGGATGCTAATCTCTCTTCATTGTTCCATTGCAGGTTTTCCATGGTAAAAATGTTGGAATGGCGAGAGAGAGAGCATGAGGAGGAAGAGTACTTTTCCAAGAATGACTCGGGAATGGTAATGGCTCTTCGGCAGTGTGGATTGTTAAAATTCTTCAAAATCAAGGGTACGATGGCCCAACCGATATTACTCAAATACCTAGCTCACATGTGGGATGTGAATGAGTAGGCATTTATGTGGGTGCTCACATTCTTACGATAGATATTGAGGATATCTACTTCTTGACCAAACTATCTCGTCGTGGGTCCTGAGTCACACTGACAGGCAATAGAGGTGGTGGTGCACCTATGAACCACTATATCAGTGAACATTGTGTGCCATGTACTCAGAATCATAGTGGTAAAGTCACTATAAGAGACGTCCGAGACTTTCCCCTTCAGACCATCCTCTATACCATCACATGCATGGCAGGGAGTGCAGTTCCCCATATGGATCTTCAAAGCTATTTTCAGTATGCACTGGAATGTATGGAGCCCAGAGTTTTCAATTGGTGTGAAAGGGTTCTCAAGAGTATGAAAAAACAATTGACCAAGTGCAGAAGTGGTGAACTGAAAAAATTTGGATACGACTCTATTTTGGTGTCCTTATTTTTAGAGAGGGTCCCAGTTTTGCGCTTACAGGTAGAGTGGGGTATACCTGCGCCACAGGATCCGAGAATGAAGAGGTGGGTCAACCTCATGAAACAGCATGTATCTGGTCCTGTCGTTAAATATAATGATGTATTCTTTGACTGGTTGAGGACACAAATACTCATGGTTGATGACTATGTGTATGTCGAACTAGACTTTTGACAAGATCCAGACTCAGCTCTTCCTGAAGGTTCCCAATGGGGGGACATAGGTAAGAAGGACATTTTGTTTATATCATGTTATTGTGATTTTTAAAGATATGAAAATTATTTTTTATGTCATTTTATCCCATGACTAATCAAATACTCTTTGATGATGCAGATGTGGGACCTTACCACCCTGTGGGTTCATCCCCTATCTAGAGGTGAGGGGAGAGAGATGTCATTACAGGAGTAGCTGCTGTCGAATATGATACCATAGAGAAAAATCTGGAGGGGCTTTCGATGAACATCCATGATGCCTCTATTGATGATATCTCGAGGCATTACCAATGCCACACAGTGGGCGTGTCTACTTCCATTGGTCGACTGCTCCATAGAGTATCATAGGAAGTTGCATGTTTTAGGGAGAAACATCCTTAATGCTCTATTGTATATGAAGCCATGTGCTTCACATTTTTGATATTTTGGTCTTCGGACAAAAACAATTTTTGTAAAACTTTTATCATTATATATATATGAGGCTTCTACCATCTTACTTGTTATATATACAAAGTGTGATTGGATTTTATAAATGTCTTAAATGATTATCTAACACATAATTAGACAATCCATCTATTAATGTATTTATACATCTAGGAATGTGTTGATATTCAATGTAATCAAAGTGACATTGCAAGAGGCGAATTCGTAAATATACCCTTAACAACGTAGGACTTCGAATGGAGTAAACATTACTCAACCGTAGAACTACTAACTGTGAATCGATTCTTACAATAAGATGATAGATTCCAAGTGAAACAATGTCGGTCAATAATTTGATGATTTCACTGTATTCCGCAATATTATTAGATTCACGACCAAGGAAAACACCATGTAGACTAATCATTTCATCTGTAGGTGCATAGATTTCCCAAGAAGAAGATTGTAAGTTCTGAGTACTACAACTAACGCCATCAACAAAGCCAATGTAGGGTAGCAAAGAAACTGACATCTAGAAACCAAGCACAATGCAAGGTAAGAAACTGAAGGTCAAAACCAAATAACGAAAAAGCACACAAGAGTATGATACACTAAAATACAGGTACTCATGCAAAAATGACTTAAGCATAGTACTTCTTTAAGTAAAGCCCATTTTTGGGTTCACTCAAAGGTATTCCATCATAATCAACTACATCATAATATCCCTTCTCCAACACTCGTTTAACAATGTAAGGACCTCGCCACATGGCCTTGAATTTACCGGTCCCTAGCAAATAAAGATATTGCTCATAAAGGAGAAAAACATCACCTTTAGAAAAACACGTGGTTTGGCATATTTGTCATATTGGGATTTAAAATGTTTCTTCTGAGTTTCAATAACTAATGTGGCATGGTGATGGGTTTCGTCTAGTTGCATCAAATACAAAAGACACTCTTCTTCGACAGAGGTATTGGGGAGAAGGTCAACGACCAGTTTCAAAGATGGTATTTCACATTCAATCAACAAGATAGCTTCGATATCATAAACTACTTGGAAAGGTGTAAATCCCATGGCATACTTGATGGATTTTCGATAGGCCCATAATGATGAGAACAACATCATGTGCCAACTGGTCTTATGAATTCCTATCATCCATCAAAGCATAGTAATGAGAACTTTGTTGATTGCTTCAACCTGGCCATTGGCCTATGGATAATAGGGGTTTGAGTTTTCATGGCGAAGACCCAACTTTTCAGTAAGTTCATACATCATAAAATTTCGAAAATGACTATTGTGATTAGTAACAATGGCTTGAGGAATACCAAACCGAGTAATGATATGATTGAATATGAACAATGTTGCAGTTTTCTCAGTGTTATCGAATGTAGGCATTGCCTCAACTTATTCAGTGAAATAATCCATAGCTACAATGATGTATCCATGCCCCTCAGCTGAGTGAGGCTTACATGTCATGAATGCAATGCCCCATTTGGTGAATGGACCAATAGAAACTACAGGATGTAAAGGAGCAGGATGAGATCTTATATTGTTATTATAAGTTCAAAAAGCATGGAATTTATGGATGGTGGTAATGCAGACCTTAAACAAAAAAGGCCAGAAATAACCCACTCATTAGATCTTTTGGGAAGTGGCATACCCCGACATATGACCACCACATGCTCCAGAGTGACAGTCATTCAAACCTTTCTCAGCTTCGTTGTAGGTGAGACATCGTCGAAAAATGGAATCAACACCATGACGGTAAAGGGTATCTCCAAGAATGATGTATTGGTGGGCTTGATATCATATATGATGACGATCTGTACTAGATAAATCGGGCCAGAAATTTTGAGTCTGGAGATAGATAATGATATCTCTCTACCATACATCATCAGAACTAATCAAAAAAAGGGATTTGTCAAGAAGGTAATCCTCTGCCACATTTTTTGTCTCATTAGTAGGAAGGTCACATATCAGTGCGACAAAAACCAAGGATTTCTTTGACTTAGTGCATTCAAACTCCAAGTCAAACTCCTGGAGAATCACTATCCATTTGGAGTACTTTCCCCTAGCAATTGTCAAGTGAGGATATGTTGCAATTGGAAATAACAGTGGTTCTACGTAATTCTTGGAAAAGGGATTTATATGGGTGGACCTCATTTGTAGAATAGGAGGCCCCAATATGGACATTCTCCATGACTCCGGGTTTAATTTATATGTCAAGAGGAATGGTAGGAGAAATGTTACTCAAGTTCCCTTCATACAAGACATCGTGTGTTGAATCAGGAACTGAATAAATAAAAACAATGGTCGACGAAGTCGAAATCCGTTGGTAGCTCCTTATGGTATCACATTATAGAAAGAGAATGGAGCGATGATGCCCATCTTCCTATGAAGTATCTTCCATAGACATGACTGACATGATCATGTCATCAGTAGGAAAGATCACGTGGAATGGATCAGGAGATGAATCATAGAGAGAGGGGGGAGAGGGGGTTGTCAATTGAATAGATTGATAAGCATATTCGAGTGGACTTAAAGGCATCTTATCTCTGTAACTAATGTAATCACCAGGGATAGGTACTACCCATGGGTCATATGACTTAGTAGTTTCACGAACAATGGTGGATATCATGTTAATAGAGGTAACAAAAGGAGGGGGAATATCAGTTGGTGGGATTGGAAATGTACCCATCAAAGTTGAATCTTTCAAAAGACCCACTTCGACATTCTCATAACCGGGATTGTCTTTGCAATAAAAGGTATGTTGCTAGTATGGGAATCATAATTTAAAAGGCCAGTTGGTCAACAGTAATGACCTTTCCATGGTGTGGGAAACGTAGCACACGAAAAATTTAGACATAACTGCATGCATGGAATCAATCCAGCTACGACCAAGTAAAAGGTTACAATCAAGAGGTGCATCGAAGACCTCAACCTCAACATTGACCAATTTACCTTCCAACATAATAGACAATGATGGAAGAATATTGTAAGGTTTAAAACTTGTACCATTGAAGGCCTTAAGTGTATTGTGTGATTCAGTGAGGGTAGGAGAGACAATATCTTTCCAGCAAGTGACAAACATAACGCAAGTCGAGGCTCCTTCATCAATAGCAGTTCTACAAATATTCTTGTTTTCAACAACAATATGGATATGAAATTCTAACTGAGGAGGAAGCCTTGGAATGTGATCTTCCAAGTCAAAGATTATTAAATTTGTATCTGTGGGATCAATTCCACCAATGTCCTTTAACAGTGCCTTCCATTGAGCAGGAAAACTTTGAAGGAATTTGAGAGCTGAGATCGTAGAGGGTGCTTACGCTAGGTCTTCTACAAAACTGTAGTTTTGTGCAGCATGGGCGTGAGGATTGAATGCAGACTTTCGAAAGACATCCTTAGGAGGAGGGCAAAGAATTGTATCAAGCCCCGATCTTTGGATATAAAGAGGACCATTTGGGGTGAAGTTGGGGGAGAAGGTTGAACCAACGAAGGTGGTATATCATCAACTTTCTCTTTTGATGGAGAATAATGCTTGGCTCGAGTTGTGATTGCAACTTCATTCTTTTTAGAGTCACGAGTAAACATAAGGACATAAGATGATTTGGAAGGAGAATCTTGGTCATGAATGAACAATTGGGATTGTTGCAGAGAAGGGAAAGTTTTTGACAAAACAACAATTGTAGAAGGTTTCCCGGTCCCTTGGAGGAACTTAGTAACCTCAACGTGTCTTGGGAAATATTTTGTGTAATGATCATCCCCACAAATAAGGCAAGGGTAACGAGGTTTATGTTTATATTTATCATCAGTGGTTTGCATTTTGGATTTATTAGATTGTGGATTATTATTCTTTTCCTCCTTATTCTTACCATTCCCTTTCTTTTTATTTTGATTCTTTTCGGTAGGCGTGGACTAAACAGAATTAACTTCAGCAGTCTTACCGATGGAAGGAGTAGGAGTAGGAGTATTTTGTACATTAGAATTATTAGATTTGGGATTGGTGTGACCAACGTGTGTGGACTGAGCCTTAGCATGGAAGGTTTATATCACACCATCAACAGCATGAGAAGCTACTGAAGGTGTTGGGGTAGGGTTTGTGGAAGGACGAGGAGTGCCAGGGATCAAATCATAAAGTGTTCATGTTTGTGAATACAAGAGATCTAGATACTGAGAATGATTGATCGCCTTCTCTTCGGTGACAAAACCACCCATGGAGACATCACGAGAAATGGGTCCAATGAGTGATTTGGTAAACCACTTATCCAATAATTGATCAGGAAGAAGAACTTTGATCAAACATTTTCTCCTCCTCCACTCATGAATGTGATCGAAAATATGAGTGGAAGAAGATTGCTTAAAAGAACTCAAAATTTCAGTTCCTGTCTCATAGTGAATTAGCAATTGGTAATGTGTCAAAAAGGTCATGGATAGGGTGTTAAATTCATTGAAGAATCATTGCAGTAACTCGATGTACCATTTTGTTGCCGAACCAGTGAGATTTCATTGGAAAATTCGTAATCTGATGGAGTCATCCATTAAGGAGTTGGATGAACACCATAGAAAAAAATTCATAACATGATTATTCACATCTTCTCCTACTCGACCATAAAATTTAGGAATGTCAGACGGTAACTTGGTCGGCATGACGGGCCAATAAGGAGAATGTGAGATAGGATCATTCAAAATCCTAGACAAATTAGGTAAATCCAAAGTGGCTAAAAAAGGTTGACAAATAATTAGACAGTCCTGACATATTCGGTTGTGGAGGATTTTGAGGCATATATTCTACAGGGTTGGGTTGATTAGGGATGTTCCCTTGGAAAGGAACATTAGATTGAAATTTTTGACCCCAAGTGGGATTCAAAGAACCTAAATACAGTTGACCAAGGTTAGGGGGTACAAAAGATTTGACTTGAGGATTTTTCCCCCCCAAATGATTATAGATTTCATTGGAAAGGAAGATTCCAAGGTTGAGTTTGTAACACATGTATGTTTTGTCCATAAACTAGGTTACGAACTCCAACCTGAGGTTTCCCCCCAAGTTCAAGTTGTGCCCCAATCTGAGGTCTTCCCTCAAATTGAGGTTTCCCCCCAGCTTGAGGTTGACCTCCAATAGGAATATGGAAACCATAAGTGATAGAAATATTGGTGCCTCTAACAGGATTGGAGCCACTAGGGACAGGATGATGAGATCCTCCTAACAAAGGTGGAGGAGGAAAAAAAGTCCCTCCGGAGAGAATATGGGTAGGTGTAGGAACAAACTAACTTGCAGCGTTATACCCAGGTGGAACAAAAATTCCAGAACCTATGGATGGAACCTGGGTAGGGATAGCAATGGAATTATTCATATCTCTATACATAGGGGGAAGTGATGGATTCAGTCTAGGTGGAAGTGGTGTCCCAATTGAAGCTTGGGAGATCACCGTATGTCCTGTATGAATAGTCGTATCTTGTGGGACCATAATACAATGGTCCAACTTGAGAGTAGGAATCGAGTGAGAACCAACCAACAATTGGTCTAAAATGGCAGTGACACTACTGGTAGTACCAATGAAATGGTCTAAAGGTACCGTATAAGTAATGGACGTCTCTGGCATTTGCGATGCCATAGGTGGATCAGGACTCACTTCTAGGTTGTCGTAAAGATCACATACTATCAAAGGGACAGAACTAGGATTAGAAATTCTAACAGTGTGAACCAGTGTCCTAAGTGATTCACTTTGAAAAAGTGGATCCTCTACTCCAGATACTGCGTTAGATCTAGTAGGTACTTCAGTATTATCAAAAACAACAATTTCTCTAGACGAGTCCATCTGAAGCATGCATGGATTTTGTATATTACTCAAATCTGGGTTTGGGGGAAGTCAAAATTCTTCTAAATAATTTGAAAATATTATGAATCTGTCCAACAAGTGTGTGCTTCCAACTTCAGAAGTGACTTTCTGGTTGAATACTCCCTCAGTAGAGCCTTTTAGTGAGTTAGGAAACAAAGGTCAGTAACCTTCTAGATCTTTCAGGGGTAGTCCTTGCATCCTACGTGAACGACAAAGGCTAATGGTGGTTGAACCAAATAAAGAACGAAAAAAATCTATGGCCAACTAGAGAAAACAAACGACACTCACTAATAAAATATAGGAATCAAACCAAGCAAACAAACATTCTTATTTTGAATTCGCTAGTTGGTGATGAAATCCAACGTCGTGAAATCAAGACAAGAAGGGGTTGGCATAAGTAGGTGGAAAAGTTACATTGAAAACCTACTTAACAGACTTACACCTTGGTGCAAGCTCCCACACATAATTGTGGGTATACCCTCAAAGGAGCGAGAGTTAGTTTGGCCAACATCGATTCCAGGTACTGTGAAGACTTTCCCCTCCACAGTCACCTTGTGTAAAGACCCTAAAGAGATAGGCTACTAAAGTTACCAACTACAACAATGATGCTTGGGGAAATAGTTGACAGTCTGATCCACATGCAAAGGTAGGGTCTCTAGCTTGAAATCATGTCGAAAGGATTCCACTCATAATTGTGGGTATGCCCTCAAGTGACCCCCAATAATATGCTCAATCTCTACACCAAGACTAACAAAGAAGGGTGAGCAACTCTACTAGTCTTAATGCAGCCTCAGGTTTGACCCTTGTGTGAGAAGGGCTTCCCAGGACAAAATGTAGCAATTGGATTTGAACTCTCCCTGTCACAAGATACTATTGTGTGTTTTTATGCTTTGGAGAGTGTACCTTACAAGATATTCCAAAGCACTATCCTAGATAATGTTGGTGAAAAAGATACCTAGAAAATAAAAGCTACTAATAAATTTTAAATTTACGTTGTGTTTTAGAGGTTGTTTCTTACTCAAAAGGGAGATGAGAGTGAAAATGATGAAGTTGTGACCTTGACCCAAGAAAATGAAAAAAGATATGAATGTGCAATTTTCAATTCAATGAACTCTAGTTACAGTAGGGACAAGGTATTCCTTTTGAAGTACAACAAGATACAAATTGCAATTTCTTAATTTCGATTGAACACAATTCCAAATAATCACGAACTACAAAATTTTCAATTCTTCTCTTTAACCAATATTTTGAATGTAATAATTTTCTTATAAGAGATTACTAAAAATAATAAACGAATTTAGTTCTTCCTTTTCAAGACAGAATTAGAGATGTGATGACGAAAGGAAAATGTAATCCAAGAAAATCAAGACATTCTCAACACAATTCCCCAAAAAAATTCACAATATAGACAAAAATGAAAACGACAAGAAAACATGTTGACATATGCAAGTAAAAAGTGTTTATTAATCAACA
This sequence comes from Picea glauca, assembly GCA_000966675.3. Classification (NCBI taxonomy): domain Eukaryota; kingdom Viridiplantae; phylum Streptophyta; class Pinopsida; order Pinales; family Pinaceae; genus Picea; species Picea glauca. Next base: position 704,709 of record JZKD02S1612157.1, read on the forward strand.
AACAATCCGAAAAATAAAATCAATCCAAAACTTCATGCAAACCAAAGATCCTTTGTCAAAAAAGCACCTAGATCAAGATTTGAGATTATATCCTTGTGACAATTATCATGAGAAAAAAACTTGCAAAAATGAAAAGAGAGACTTTCAATCACTGAAAACCAATCAAAATCAAGTTTTAAACTCAGGAATCAATCAAAGATGAGAATTAAAAGTTCACCCCAGACAACTTAGGAAAAAATGGGAGGAAAAATACAAATTATCTCACTCCAACAAAATCTACAGGAGTCTTCGCAGGCTGGGAATGGGACACAGTGTGAGGAGCAAGGTTCATCACAGGATACTAGCAGAGCACAGTGCGACGTCATTGCACTAGATTGGTAAAGAAGAATGAGACGTCTAAAGGTTGTTGTAGGCTATCAATGAGACACAATGTGACGATCTATGTAAATGAAGAAAAATTGGAAGAAATACAAAAAATTTAACTGAACTTCTAAACCCAGGGAGTTCAGATGGATCACCCACAGACTCAAGGGATGAAATTTATCAGAGGAAGGTAGGATAAAGGAAAATGGGAAGAAAAAAATCAGAAGGAGGTCGTATCCCTAGTACGGTCGCCAATTTTGTTATGGGACTTATCGGTAAATGTGTACATAAACAGATCTCCCTAGATCCACCTAGATCTATAACAAAACAGAACAAAACATGATGCTTTCCCTAAGATCTAACTATTGAGTTTACTAACTAACAAGAGATAGGTAACATACCATTTAAATGTTGCTTCCTCTTGCCATTTTCATCCTAGCTCCACTCCGGTGATCCTATGATATTGAATCTGTAAGAGAACAAAATCCAACCAAAGTGAAAGCAATCTAATATACTCAACAAGAACTTATGCATGTGATCAAGGAATTATACAACAAAACAATATAAGTTTTATGGGAAAGAAACATATCACTTTATTATATTAAAATGAGAGTGGATATTGGTGAGGGAATCCACCATTTTTTATATCGACATCATTAAGAAACCCCAAGTATCACAAGTCCCTGTACCCACGATCTCTAATTTTTCCCAATTTGCTAGCCTCTGGCATAGTTTAACCCCATATCTAGTTGTCCCCCTGATGCTAGATCCATTTTTATGATTTCTTCCAATCATCCCTCTGTTAGCGTCGGAAGTCACTCCTGGATTACTTGCAGGAGCAGAGCCCGACACCCATCAGTTTAATGTCACAATTTGTTTTTAAAGGGTGATCAAATGGAGGTAAAGACTCAAGGAAATATCATTCTAACTCAGGGACTGGGTCTGGTATGTAAAGAACAAGGGAGGTTTGGAATCCTAACTTCAGCCAGTGGGTTGATTCAAAGATGATCAAGTGGAAGACTTAGTAAGAAAGGTGAACAAACAGATCTAGGCGGCAGGCTTTCGGCAGTTTGCATAAGAAAGACTCTGAATGCAAGATCCTCTTGGTTCAGGGTCTCAAGAAACTGAAAGGGGACTTGACTAAATCCTCCAATTCCAAGTCACTCAGCGCTGGGAAAAACACAGGAACTAATTAGAGATAGTGCAACTATTACAGTGATCCATTACAACATCATCCTATAATAGCTACAGCTCGACTGGATCCTCCAATTCCGAGCTGCTCTAACACAGTGTAAACAAAGACATGAAAGAAGTTGTCATTGATAAGGCAAGAAGTCTCAAAAGTTCATACATAACTAGAGAAACAATGCTTCATTAAAACTTTACAACGGGAGCTCAGCTCAACCATCAATACCTACAAAATGTGAGAAATCTCCTCTAAATACTTAGAGCAAAACCCATAGAAGCCAATTCGAGACATCGCATTGAAGACATTATGCCTGCATGTTTATTGCGCCTACAGTCTCTAGACATTCATGAACTTCAGTCAGACGCAACCATGCTCCAAAAGGACCTGTGAATGAATTGACAAGCTTACAGTCAATTCTGGACTTTCCATTTATGGTGGAAACAATGTCCAACCACCATCAACTACCGCAATAACTGTTTCATTGAGATCGGGAAAGGCCCCGATCGACTCTGTATCTACAGGACATGGAGGCCTTCTCATTCTGCCATTTGGATCTATTTGGAGAAATCATGGTAAGACTAACGGGTGGACATGGAGGCCATCGTGATGACTGGAGGACTTGACAAGAAGTGGTGAACGGACGGTGACCAGGCAGAGGTAGTTTGACACGCTTGGTGTGGAGATGGGATGAGGAGAGGCCATGTGGATGGATGTGGAAGAGGGAGAATGATAGGGCAAATGCAAGTGGAAGAATTCATGGGCTTCAAAGTGTACGAGCTAGGTGGAAGGAACACAGGGGCCGGGAAGAAAATGCGGTTGGCATGACATGGGGATAGGACGTGGCAGCAAGGGATAGGTAATGGAGGTATGTGATGAGGTTTCAGGATTTCAGGGATTTGGGATTCGTGAGTTTGATATGCATGAACTCCTTGAATCCGGGATCTCCGATATCCCGATGTGCGATGAGCTCCTCCTCCTAGGAGCTAGCCCCTACCGGCTAAAGCACGATCCATATGACCTGTCTCTGCGTGACCATAGCCAAACCCCCCATCAGAGTTTCGGCGTTTGCGATGACACGATGTTTATGTCCACGGGACTCACGACTCCCCGATCCTCGATGCACCTTCCGTGCTGGCCCTTTGACTAGGCCCTAGTTCAAGTGACCATTGTCAGGCTGCTAAATTGTAGCTTTTAAGTGTCCTGAATCACTAAATTGTCAAACCAGGGCTAGTATACTTCGAGCTGATACACAGTATGTGTAGGAAAGCGTCTAGTCTTTTATTCGAATGCTATCCTAAAAATAAAGCGCACACCTATTCTAAGAATTTGAATTCTGATGACTAACTCGAAACTGAGCATTTCCTACGAAATCATAAATAGAAGAAAAAACAAGCTTACTCAGAAACTGGTACTGCTATCTCTATTCAAAAATGTAATCCTGCAAAATCATTCTAACTCTCTGTTTAACCAACTACCATCAGCACTATCATTTAAGTCATGACACACAGAGTATTGTCTGAACTGTGTTCATTCTGGGCATTCAAGACAAATCTAGTGCTGTCTATGGGAAAACAAAGCTAATGCTATCTACAGGAAATTAAATCTGATGCTATCTATAAGAAAGCAAATCTAATGTTAAAGCAAATCTGATGCTAACTACARAAAGGMAAATCTAATGCTAACTAYAGTAAGMAGATATAACGTTAAAGCAAATCTAATGCTAACTCTAGAAAGGCAAATCTAATGTTAAAGCAAATCTAATGCTGCTAACTGGTACCAGGAGCTCCTTCTAACTGTAACCTATCTATCCTAAGCACACAACGCAACTACTATTTAACCAAACAAAATGCATGCTACTCTGAGTTGAGAAAAGAAATCAAAAGCCAAGCAATCATATGCATATGCTACGCTACAGGCATCAGTACTGCGTTTAGCATTCACCGGCAGGAAAAGATATGGTCTGGGAATCGAGTCTGTTCGGGAATGAATAGCACGATTCTGAAGCTTTTAAACTGTAGTGTACACACAAGCACTCACACGTTATGATAAAATAAAACTATGATAGATCAGAAGCAATTCTATAATGCTAAGAAAACCCTACGATATTGAAGCAGAACTACACTGTAACAACACACACTAACTAACTAATTCTATTTGCGAATGGAACAGCGGCGTGCACCAGCTTGGCGGGCCCAACCAAATGGCGCAAGCGCTGTGGGTAACGACCAGAGCCGACTAGATCACACGGTGCAAATACAATGTAAATCGATGCTCCATTAACTCATTAAAAAACGATATTCAAATCATGGTATAGTCGACATATAAGCAACAGTAATGGTAATCGTAGCCTTCGTAACCCTTTCTCAGCAATGACACGGGTTTATATCAAAATACAAATGTGTGTAACAGTCTTTTGACAGAGAAACGTAAAAGCAACGGATCCCTGATCCGAGAGTAGTCTTGAAATGAAACTGAAATTCGTTTCACAACTTCGTGACACGTAGTGTCATGAAGTGTGAACACTTGAAGCACAATCGATCCAAGGGAATCATCACACTCTCGAGCACTATGTGGCAACGGCTCCAGCTGGCCTGTGACTCTGCTATCTCCCTCTTCGAACCATAACGCATGCCATGATGTATCGGTTTCGAACTGCTCCACTAGTACCGCTACGGTGTGAGTTGGTACCTGGTACCGGAACCCTGCGCCAAGAATAGCAATGGTACCTACCCAAGTGATATTAGCTCATTTATCAAATCAAAGTATTAAAAATGCATAATAATAACTTGAATTTCAAAGATACCTTAGGTGACCCTTTGGGTGGTAAAGGGATGTTGATTATATCAAAAGGAGGTCAAAAAGGGTGGTACTGGCATATAGTTGGAGGTCAAAGGTATGTAGTATGGGAAAAGAACATGGTCAAAACCGAGGACCAACAACCATCACCATATGCCTTTGACCATACTTTCCATTGGGATTTCACAGTTTGCAATGTCAACAAACACGCATCCTCCAGACTCACAATTTCCCGATCCGTGATGGCTCATGGCCATTGACCTATCAACGGTCTGCTCCACATCGCAAAGCCTGCCACTTGTCCTCCATGACTGACAGTTGTTCCCCCCGATCGGGAAATCGCGAATCGCGATCCTGCAATGCATAAAACTCTAGCTCCCGGGATCTCTGATATCCCGATTTCTGATGAAACCCTCCCATGGAGCTTTCGTCGCTTCTCATGTCCATGATCAGGCTCGCTTGCTTGACTTGGGCCCCAAGCAGATTTCTTCTGTATGCTGCGCTTGGGCACTTATCGCGCAGTCCTGCAGATCTGCGTACCTTTGCTCCCCAATACCACAATTGTTGCTAACATTAGGCTCCATGGGGGATAGAGTCATCCCTGTGATGCTCTAAGGACTCATTTGCAGTTCCAGTGCCTCGCTATTGGGCTATGGAGTCACTTACTAAGCCGAAACAAAAGTAAAAACAAAGAACAGAAAAGGCAATATTTACAAAACATAGGAGCCACTGGAGGGTCAGACAAAACATTTTTTAAGAAAGTGCCCATTAACTGGGCAGCTGAAAACTTCTTCTCCTTCCAAATCTCGCAACCTGTATGTGTTATTCGAGAAAATCTTGGAGATTCTGAAAGGCCCAATCCACAGGGCTTCAAATTTACTGTGTTTTCCCTGATCTTGTTTAGGAGCATCCCATTTCAGCACCAGGTCTCCTATCTGGAACCGCTCCTTCTTGGCCTTCATATCGAAGACCTGCTTTATCTTTTGTTGATGGTCCTGAATTCTGTCCATTGTCTGCTCTCTAGCCTGCTGGACCTCTACTAGCTGATGAATTCTTCTGATCATGTCATTTGGCTCTTCTTGATGATCCTGGAAGAATTTTGCTACGGGAATGGCCAGCTGAGAAGGGAAGACAAATTTGGCTCCATAGACTAACTGGAAAGGGGAGAGCCCTATAGATCTCTTTGTAGTCACCCGATCAGCCCATAGGGCGAATTTCAGCTTTGAACTCCAAGCCCTTTTGTTGTCTTCCAACAACCTTTTGATGATCCTTATCAGGCTTTTGTTGGAGGATTCCGCTAGACCGTTGCCCTGTGGATAATATGGGGTGGAGTGAATCAATTTTATCCCAAACTGTTCACAAAACTTGGCTAGTGGTTCAGACCCGAAAGCGGCTTCATTATTAGTGACAATCTTATTCGGGCAGTCGAACCTTATGATGAGGTCCTCCAAGAATCCAATGATTACCTTGTGGGAAGCACTCCTGGTGGGGATAGCTTCAATCCACTTTGTAAAGAAATCTGTAGCAGTCAGGATCCACCTATGTTGCCCGCTGGAGGCAGGGTGAATTTCTCCAATGAAATCTAGGCCCCACTGCTGGAAAGGCCCTGAAACCACCACCCGATTTAACGGCAGAGACCTGAGCTACTGCTTTCCTGCAAATTTTTGACACTTGATGCAGGCTTTGATTCCTTTGCAGACATCGGTGAATACAGTAGGCCAGTAGTACCCAGCCCTGAGGATTTTGTGAGCTGTGGCTCTCCAGAAATGGTGCCCTCCACACAGGCCACTGTGAAATTCAGCCACGATCATCTCAGCCTCTAGTGGACTCATGCATTTTAAAAGCACCCCCAGGGGGTATTTCCAATATAACACTTGATCGATCAGGCAATACCTGACTGCTTTGAGCTTTAGATCTCTTGCTTTGGTTTTTTGCAGGCCATCTGAAGGCTACATCTCCTGCAGAAAGTATATGAAATCCTTATACCAAGGACATCAAGCCAATGGAGGCTCCCTTTGATGGTCCACATCAGGCAGTCGATCCTGCTGAATACCTGAGCATTCGTTGATGAAACTTATCCCCAACACTTGGACATTTGCTTCAGCCAACAGCTTGGCTAAACCTTGCCCTTTGATCAATTTGGTGGGCCTTATTTCCAGGTCGAATTCCAGGATTTTGGCTATCCATTTACTCCTTCTCCTGTCTATGTCAGGCTGAATAAGAATGTCTTTAATAGCAGCCGAGGGGACATAGGCGATGATCTTTGACTGTAGGATGTAGGTTCTAAAAGCTTTGAGAGCTTTTACTAGAGCATAAGCCTGCTTCTCCATAGTGTCATACCTGACTTCGGCATCCCTCAATGCTTGGCTGAAATAAGCAATAGGCTGCTCTAGCCCACTGTCATTTGTCTGTAATAGAACAGCAGCCACTATGTCAGGTGAGGCAAAGGAGAAAATAAGGAAATCCTTTGAGTAGTCGGGACTGATCAACACAGGAGCTTTAGTCAGGGCCTTCTTGATTTGATCAAAGGAATGCTGTGATTGAGAGGTCCACCTTACTTCATTCTCTTTCTTTAACATGGCTGTTATAAGCTTTATCTCCCCAGCAAAGTTAGGCACAAACCTCCTTAGAAAATTAATTTTATCGAGGAAAGATTGAACCTCCTTCTTGGACCTCGGGATTGATAAGGCTTGTATCGCCTCAACTCTACTGGGGTCAATCCTGACTCCTTCTGTTGATACTATGTGGCCTAGTAACTTTCCCTCCTTCATGGCGAATAGAGATTTCTTGGGGTTTAATGAAATGCCAAACTTTCTGCATTTCAAGAAAACTTTCCTGAGATGGCGACGGTGTTCTTTATCAAATTTTGAAAATACTGTGATGTCATCTAGATAAATGACAACAAATTTATCCTTTTCCCTAACGAAAGCTATGTCCATGGCACGCTGGAAAGTTGCCCCTGCATTCATTAGTCCAAATGGCATCTTGGCATACATGAATGTGCCCCATGGAGTGGTGAATGTTGTCTTTTCCCTGTCTTCAGGCAGAACAAAGACCTGATTGTAGCTAGAGAAACCATCAATCATGGACATCCTGGAAGCTCCTATCACCCTTTGCAGTAGATGTTCCATCTTCGGCAAGGGGTAGTTATCTTTTTGTGAGCTTTTTTTCAGCTTTCTGAAGTCTACACAGAGTCGGATCTCTCCATTCTTTTTCCTTACTGGCACCAATTTGGCTACCCATTCTGAATATCTCAGTGGAACGATGATCTGAGCTTGAAGCAGCTTCTTCACTTCCCTCTCCATGATAGGCAGCAGCATGGGATTGATCTGTCTCAACTTCTGCCTGAATGGATTTGCCTCCTCCTTTAATAGAATTTTATGCTCGATGACTGAGGTGTCATAGGTTTTGAGGTCTTCGTAGGTCCAGGAAAACACATCAGCAAATTCCCTCAAAAGTCCATTGTATTCGGACCTCTGCTCCTCTGTTAGACTTCTTGACAATTTGACATACTTGGGCTCACTCTCGGTTCCAATGTTGCACTGAATAGTACCAGCGTCCTCCTTAGAGACTTCTTCTTTTACCGACACATCGTTTCTATCAAAAATCCTTTCCAAAGGAACCATTCCTCTAGGAATATGGTTGTTGGGAAGCTGTACAATGTCACGCCCTGCAATCTTATTCAGAAAATTACCCCCATCGAGCTCTTCCTCTGAGACAGCATCTTGGTCTATGTGCATTTCTGAAAATTCCTCGACAGTCTCCAAGAACCTCCTGACCTCGAGATCATATTCGAATACCTTCCAATGTTTGACGTTGTCAGGTATGGAGGGCCTGTATTTTACCTCTACATCATATCTGAATTTGGGTGGCAAAGGTACTTTGAAGTTGCTAGCCGATGTAGCCAAGAAATCTACCATTGTGTTCTCCTCTCTTGGGATGAATGAAATGTTAAATGCTGAGAAGAAACTGTCAATAAGGTCCCAAACCTCATTTCTATAGCTTCTGAGTCGAGGATGCTTAGCCTGATAAGTGTTTCTAATCTGCTGGACCACCAACTCTGCATCACCGAACACTGCTACTTCCTGAATTCCCATTTCCCTCGCAGCTCTTAATCCCAGAACAAGAGCCTCATACTCTGCCACATTGTTGGTAGCTTCAAATTCTAATTTGTATGACAAAGATATGGTTTCTTGGGCAGGTGATACAAAAACCACTCCAGCTCCAGCACCTTCCCTAGAAGAGGCTCCATCAAAGAACAGTTTCCAGATGGGGGTGATGGAGGGAGGAAATTTGGGGGAACTGGTGAGCTGCTTTTTGAGTTTGAGAGGAGGCTCGGGAGCATTGGTGAGTTGTAGCACACTGGATCCTAAATCAGTGTCTAAGGAAAATATGGGATGGTTGGTAGGGTTGGCCTCATCGCTGATTATATAGGCCAGTTGAGCTTCCCTGTATAGTCTTCTATGCTCTCCTCCAAACATTGGGATAGTAGAATATGTGAGGTCCATCTAGAAGGTTCCCCTCAGTCTTTTCATCCAAGATCTTGATAATAGCATACCGAACTTGGGGGGGACATCAACTACTACAATATCCATGACCACACTCTTCATGGGTAGTTGAAACAAGGTAACAACCAGATCCTTAATAGCTCCAAGACACTGAACTCTCCTGGAGTCAAAGGAATAGAGGTCATGATAGGCTCAGGTGAATTCTAGTCCTAACTCTTCCATGACAGTCTTGGGCATGAGGTTGTGAGAGGCCCCTGAATCCATCAAGCAGTTGTGTAGCACTTTGTCATGTATGTTCAAGGAGGTGTAGAAGGGAGGGGATGAGTAATCTCTGTCTTCTACCATGGGACCTAGGACGACAGTTGGCTTTTCATCTTGGAGGTTTATGGAGTTCGTAGGAAGGCATTAGGCTTCAGACTGTAAAATTTCAGAGAAGCGCTTTTTGAATTCATCATGTTTAATCAGCTCAGTGAGGGGCACAGGGATTCTGATCTTTTGGATCTCATGCTCAAAGCTAAAAGAAGATGTAGGCTTTGGAATTTCTTTTATTTCAGGAACATGATTATGGACGACAGGAGAGAGGGGTTGGGCCTTCTTACCTCTGTGAACATATGCTACTTTACTAGGAGGCTTCTCTACTCTAATGGACTACTCAGGAATATCAGGTGCTGATGTCCTTTTGCTGGACCTCAGGTTGTACCTGCCTTGATCGCTGCCAGCCTTTTCTCCCTTGCTCAACTCATTTAGCTGGCTGTCCATGAGAGATTCCTCATATGCTAATTGAGTGAGATGAGGAAAAGGAGGAGTATTTCTAAAGCAATGTATTTCAGGGTCAATCTCATCCACTTCTCTTTCTTCCTCATCGGCCATAAAATTGTTTTGAAAAGGGGCCTGAATTTTCTGGTCATCTCTATCTCTTTGCATCATCGGGGGAGCAATATTGTTTGGCCTCCAAAAACCTCCTTTGTTTTCGGTGCTCTGAGGACCCTTGTATGCTTGCCTCCTCTCTACCTTCATTCTTTCCATCTCTACAGACAAAGACTTCACCATCTTGGTTAGTTCATCTATTTGAAGGTGGGGCACCGATGGGTCAGAAGTCAAGACTTTGGATTTTCCCTTTCTTCTGCCTGCGTCAGCCTCGTTCCTCAATCTATCGGCTGCTAATACATTGGATTCCACTTCTATGGCTGTGTCTTTCATTTGGGCTAAGGATGCGGCTCTTATTTCTCTCAATAAAAGACAGAAATCAGGGCCAAACGCACTAGCATAGGACATCTTGGCCGAGTCTTCTGATGGCTTTATTTCATCAGGAATCTTATTGTACATTTTATTGAATCTTTTGGAGAAGTCAAAGACAGACTCTCCTTCCATCTTCTTCAAAGACCCAAACTCAGTCATATAATACATGAAATCCTTCTTATCTCCCCACTGCCTCAGGAAAGCATTATCCAGGGCTTCAATTCCAGCAATAGATCCGAGGGCTAATCCCCTAAACCATTTTCTTACCTCACCATCCAGGCTCTAGACAAAAACCCTCATCCAGACATCTTCATTTCCAATGTTTAAGTTGTCTGCATAACTGTAGAAAGCAGCCAGGTGTTCTTTTGTAGTTATGTCTCCTTCCCTGGTGAACTTGGGCATATATTTCAAGTAATCTCTAGCAGGGAAAGGATTCATGGGCTAAGTAAGACCAAGGGAGCATACTTAGCAACAACTATGGTGTCCATTATATTCAGAGGGGGATTAGCACTAGCCATAGGAATATTAGGTGAAGGAGAGATTGGAGGAGAAGGAGTTCGCGAAGGGACTGCTGATAATGAGCCTCTAATTGGAGTGGGGAACAAGAGGGGATTTAAAGAGAAGGCTAATGAGCTAAAGTTAGTGGGTTCTCCTCCTTGCACAGGAGTGGTTAAGCTAGGCGTAGGGAAATCTTCTGCAGTCCTGGGTCTACGCCAGGGTACAGCTTCGGGGGAAAGGGGAGTGACAAAGTCTTGTTCCTCTGGTCCCAGACCAGGAGAGGAAAACTCAACAGGAACACTCCCAAAATTTAAGAAACAGGAAACTGCAGAGACAAGCCTATCAAATAACTGAGGAGGAGAAAAAGGAGCTCCAATAGAAGGATATGGTGGATTACCTAGTTCAGTGATGGATGCTTCTTCTTCAGTGGCCTTTCCCTTTCTGAGCACCGCCTCTAGATTTGTTTCAGGCATAGCTAGAGGAAGTTATGGATGAGACCACGTATGCCTACCTCTGAAAGCCACAATTAACAGAGCAGGTTCTCCCCAGCGGAGTCGTCATAGTGGAGTCGCCAGGTGCAAATTAGCAATCTTGAAAGGCTTCGATAATCCGATGCACCTTCGGATTCAAAGGCTCAATGTCGTTCTACCCAGGGAAAATCATCAATTTCATCCCCGGAAATGGTGCCATAAATGTTAGCATCAGAAGTCACTCCTGGATTGCTTGCAGGAACAGAGCCCGACACCCATCAATTTAATGTCACAATTTGTTTTTAAAGGGCGATCAAATAGAGGTAAAGACTCAAGGAAATATCATTCTAACTCAAGGACTGGGTCTGGTATGTAAAGAACAAGGTAGGTCTGGAATCCCAACTTCAGCCAGTGGGTTGATTCAAAGATAATCAGGTGGAAGACTTAGTAAGAAAGGTGAACAAACAGCTCTAGGCGGCAGGCTTTCGACAGTTTGCAAAAGAAAGACTCTGAATGCAAGATCCTCTTGGTTCAGGGTCTCAAGAAACTGAAAGGGGACTTGACTGGATCCTCCAATTCCAAGTCACTCAGCGATGGGAAAAACACAGGAACTAATTAGAGACAGTGCAACTATTACAGTGATCCATTACAACATCATCCTATAATAGCTACAGCTCGACTGGATCCTCCAATTCCAAGATGCTCTAACACAGTGTAAACAAAGACATGAAAGAAGATGTCATTCATAAGGCAAGAAGTCTCAAAAGTTCATACATAACCAGAGCAACAATGCTTCATTAAAACTTTACAACTGGGAGCTCAGCTCAACCATCGATACCTACAAAATGTGAGAAATCTCCTCTAAATACTTAGAGCAAAACCCATAGAAGCCAATTCGAGACATTGCATTGAAGACATTACGCCTGCATGTTTACTGCGCCTGCAGTCTCTGGACAGTCGTGAACTTCAGTCAGACACAACCGTGCTCCCAAAGGACCTGTGAATGAATTGACAAGCTTACAGTCAATTCTGGACTTTCCATTTATGGTGGAAACGATGTCCAACCACCATCAACTACCGCAATAACTGTTTCATTGAGATCGGGAAAGGCCCCGGTTGACTCTGTATCTACAAGACATGGAGGCCTTCTCATTCTTCCATTTGGATCTATTTGGAGAAATCATGGTAAGACTAGCAGGTGGACGTGGCGGCCGTCGTGATGACTGGAGGACTTGACACAAAGTGGTGAACGGACGGTGACCAGGCAGGGGTAGTTTGACACACTTGGTGTGGACATGGGATGAGGAGAGACCATGCAAATGGATGTGGTAGAGGGAGAACGATAGGGCAAATGCAAGTGGAAGAATTCGTGGGATTCAAAGCATATGAGCCAGGTGGAAGGAACACAGGGGCCGGGAAGAAAATGCGGTTGGCATGACACAGGGATAGGACATGGCAGCAAGGGATAGGTAATGGAGGTATGTGATGAGGTTTTGGGATTTTGGGGATTCGGGACTCGCAAGTTTTATATGCAAGAACTCCTTGCCTCCAATATCTCCGATATCCTGATGTGCAATGAGCTCCTCCTCCTAGGAGCTAGCCCCTACCAGCTAAAACACGATCCATATGACCTGTCTCTGTGTGACCGTAGCCAAACCCCCCATCGGAGTTTTGGCGTTCGTGATGACACGGTGTTTGTGTCCATGGGACTCGCGACTCCCCGATCCCTGATGTGCCTTCCATGATAACTCTTTGACTAGGCCCTGGTTCAAGTGACCATCACCATATGCCTTTGACCATACTTTCCATCGGGATTTCACGGTTTGCGATGTCAATGAACACACATCCTCTGGACTCGCTATTTCTCGATCTGCGATGGCTCATGTCCATTGACCTGTCAACGGTCCACTCCACATCGCAAAGCCTGCCACTTGTCCTCCACGATTGACAGTGTTTCCCACCGATCGGGAAATCTTGAATCACGATCCTGCAATGCACAAAACTCTAGCTCATGTTACTCTTCAGTACCTGATATCATCTATTACTCAGTGGATTTCAAGATTCCCTTCACTTCTTGGCATCGCGTCTCCCTTCATGTTGACATCAACACAGTTTCCATAAGGGAGAAAGTATATTGAATCTCATTACCTTTTCAATGAGGAGTCTTAGATGACATAGAAAGAATCATCATTTATTTATGATTCTGTTGACCCCCATAACATTCAAGTTCAACAAAATATCATGTTAAGGTGGGTCTTACTATGAAACCACTGCAATTGTTTCATACCAACCAAAGACCTCTAAAGTTAATAGGCCATAAATGCCTACTATTCATTGAAAATTCTTACTATCGTCCTTCACTCACTTCAAATCCCATTAACCATTCAAAACTATCATATGTCGTTATCAACCGCCCCCGAGGGCGCTACAGTTATCTACATCAACATCCATTATCATTTATAGTCCCACATTTTGGTTTCATGACACGCGTTTGGGACATGCCTACCTCATTTGTAGACATGTTTTATTTTTTCCTAGAGAAAGGTTTGGTTCCCACAGTTTTCCCTCTCCCTCCGATGAATTTCTCTTGAAGATCCTCTATTTACTCTTCCTTACAATGACACTCTCAACAAAAGAAAAATTGATGTATTTCTACTATAAGTATTGTTGTGCTACTTATATGTGTAATATAATGCACTCATTAATTATCAATCCGGGATTCGTAATCAATAGAGTTACAAGACACCAGTAAGGAAGGTAATTTTAATGTCATGAGTATAGAACTATTCTAGATTATGCATGCTAGAAACAAAACAAACTAGCAAAACAAAACACACTTTGGTTGTCTTTCACAGAGAAGCTATCTACTCCATTATGGCACATGCAAGTATGAGATGGAGTTCTTTTGACAGATCAAATCTACTATCTGACCCAAAAAACTAACTATGTAATCACACTTCTGAAAGGGAAATCACACATCAATCATCAAGACATAGCATGGGTAGTTCAATAGTCAATATACCGAGTATGTTGTGGTTCACAATGTGTTGTTGTGAACTTCACTAGTTCTCCTTCAAATATGTCTGGCTACTACTACCAACATTAATGTCCATGAAATGAAATCAAATTCATAAAAACAAAAACAAAGCATATGAAAAAAAATAAGATCTTTAAGCAATTGAAACCTAAATTGAACTATACTGCTATCATTTGAAAAGATCAAAGCTTCAACTAGTATAACATTTATACTATTGAAATCAATTGCTAACACTAATCTATAAGGATGCTGACCTTTGTTGGGTGGTGGGCCCTTGCCGCTTCAACAGGTCAGTGACTGGAGTCTACAGCAAGCTTTCTTTCAATCCACACATTCCTCTTACTCAAATTTCAAAACATAGAATTAAACTATGCTAACAACTCAACTCACATTCATTCATAAATGATCAAGACCTGGAAATAATTGACATCCTTCTATTAAACTTCAACTCAAAATCTATTATGCAATATGTAACATTGCTTCACATACTGTGTTATGCTAACTCTCTACTACTTCCACCATCCTTTCCATGACTATTTAAATAGTTTTAGTTGTGAAACACAAGGAGGTGAAATCTTTAGCAGATCAATCAATTTTCAAATTTATATATTTGGTTACATATTTTAAGATTCATCCTCATGAAACAAAGTGTATGAGGATGAAACAATAAACAAACAAGCTTATCATAACCTTGCTAGAGCTTTAATGATTCAATAAACATCCAACAATTATCTTTGGTACAATCTGGAGCTAAACTTGGTATATTCTACTTCCTATATTGGTACCAGATCGTGACAGGTGAGATTCGGTAAATGGTACCGGATCCGAATAGTATGAAAGTGGTTGGTACCAGACTAGAATATTCTGTGGCCATTGGTAACAGATCGCGACAATGGATGGTTCGGTATCGGTTCTGAATGGAAGGTGCACTTGGTACCAGATTCAGACAGTGGCAATCTGGTGTATAAGTACCGGATGGTTGAGTTGCTACAAAAAGGCTAGACTCATCTAGATGTCAAAGGTTACACATGGAAAATTAAAACATTAGTACATGAAACATTTAGTCTCCTAGCTCAATAAACCATAAAAATGCATGAATTAATTATACCTTACCTTATGGCCTCATCAATGGCTAATGGTAGTGTTCTTTGTCATTTATCCAAGCTTAGGTAAGCCAGAAAGGTATAGATGAGGAGTATAATAGGGTAGTGGGGATTTCAATTTAGAGGCTCAACATTCCCCCATGCCAAAATCATTGCATGTCCTCATGCAACTGAAACAAACCCAAACTTTTTCAAAATTTGAGACTCCATTCTTTACTTCTGTGGATCAATGATGTTGATGGTTGAGGCTTCTTCTTTCAGCTCCCTTTTTATGACCCTAATGTATTGTAAGAGTCTTAGTACCTTCTTTAGATTATTATAAGTCTCTTCATGGTCATCTTGAAGTTGTTGGTTGGTTTCCTTCAGTTGCTCATTTTCCTTTTTGATATACCTATCCAATAGTTGGTATTCCTTCACTTCTTGTTTGAGTTCCTAGTTTTGTTTTTGCAGCTCCCCAATCTTTTTCTTCATCCGTTCTTTTGTTAAGGTTCTTTTTGATCCCATTGTTTCTGGATGGATGTATTCTCTTTCCTCCACTTCCTTCCTCATCCCACATAAAGTAATAGTGACTTGTTCCTCAGTCAAGCTAGGGATGTCATCCTAGACTGATAGGTCTTCAGAAGGGGAGGTAAGATCTATTGGATCTTCATGTGTATGAGGATTGACAACTATTTTTCCTTTATTTTCCATGATCTTTGTGGTTCTTTTACAAGGGGGTACTGGATTAGGGGTGCTCACAGGCTTCCTTTTCTTCTTTTCTTTTTGTAGAATGGTTACAGGGGATTGTTCTATAGCCTGTTCACTTTTATTTTCTAAGCTAGTCTTCTCTTTCCTCATATTTTTTGTCATATGACCCTTCTCCTCAAGTGCTATTGTTGAAGTATCCTTGACTAATTTGGTTTTACCTTTTGATTCTTGACTTTTAAAAATCTTATTGACTGCGGAAGAGGGCCCTGCTTATTTACTAGCTTTATCTTTTTGGCTCACTGTTTTGGATGATGATGGAGTTACCTTATCTTTATTTCCCTTTTTCTCTTGAGGTTCCTTATCTTTCTCTGGAGCAGGCTAGGCTCCCTCTACAAGTTTTTTTTTTT
>JZKD02S1612157.1:738991-751487 GCA_000966675.3 Picea glauca
TGAATCTCTGAGGACAACAATCCTCCCTAGCACCTCCCTACCACCCTGAAATATAAAGTTTTCTATATATAAATTTATCACAGTGATACAATATTTATCAATGGCTTACCAGTCTTATCACTGCTCTGCTCTACCTGCATCAGTGTCTTCCTGCACCCCATCCTTACGCTTTATGTTCTTCTACATTTTATGCTCTGTGTGCCATGTCCCTTCTATGCACCATTCCTTTTCTGTGCATTTCAGTTGCTGCACTCTTCCTCCTACACACCTAAATCACTCTCAACAACACCCAATCTCTTCTATGTTCTACATTTTTATTCTCTATGTGCATCTTCTACATCCTCTATTCACAAATCTTCTGCATGCTCTCCCCATGTCGAGTTATCTACCTGATCATCATTGCAACTTTTCAACTTCTCTGGCGGTTAAACCCATGCATCCATCATCACTGGGTGTTATGCCAAGATTCCTTAGCCTCTCCAATAGTCGAGACTCTTCGTCTTCTCTGTCACACTCGAGCTCATTCCCTCTATTGCAATTCTAGGCTCCAATGGTCTTACATCTATCAATAGCCTCTATGAATAGTCTTCATGCCACTGGAAGATTCCTCAAGACTCTTCATCTTCTCTGGCGATCACCCTGAAGTCTCTTCAAGTCCTCTGATAGAAACCATCAGTTGTTTCTAAAAGTTACACTATGAACCTATTCAACCTTGTGCCTTTGGCACCTTTCACCTTTCCTTTCACATATGGCCTCAGGTGGTGACCACCCGCCTATTCAAAAGGTGCTTTTGTGACTCGCGTTTCGTGGATCTGGGGATGAGTTATCTCGACTCTCCAAGTCGTGATCTTTGAAATGGAGCATGGTTTCACTAGCTCCTTCCTCCATCTTCCACAAATGTGACCACTGGTTGTGACCACAGCCTTATTCGAAACTGCATTTCACAATTTCGCGTTTCGCAAATTTGTTGCGAGTCACTCTGACTCTTCCAACTCCTGATCATGAAATGGAGCCTTTCAACTTGCAAGAAATTTCCTTCACATGCCCATAGTTTTGACCAAGCGTTTATCCATAAAGTGCTTTCGCGATTTTGTATTTCGGCAATCCTACATTTCGGCATTCCTGTGGAGAAGTATCTCGACACTCCAAGTCGCAAACCCTGAAATGATTGGCGTTTCTCATTTCGCAACTTTAGGACTTCTGTGATGAAGATTATCGACTCTTGACTCCTCCAAATCCTGATATCCAAAACTCCAAAATGGAGTCATATCAACGGTCCACAATCTTGATGATTCGAAGGTCTAGATCTTTTAGTGATTTCGCATATCGTGAGTTCCTGTTGTGAGTTGCTTCCTTGACTCCTCCAACTCTCGGTATCCAAAAATATGAAATGGAGTCAGATCAACGGTCCACAATCTTGATGATTCGATGGTCCAGATCTTTCGTTGATCAAGAACTCATATTAAGTCGTGGTTTCACATTTCACGATTTCGGCATTCTTGTTGTGAGTGTTCTTGACACCTGCAACTCCCGGTATCCAAAACTCTGAAATGGAGTCAGATAAATGTATTTTGGTGTTTCACATGTTGTCGTTTCGGCATTCTTGTCGTGAGTGTCCTTGACACCTCCAACTCTCTATATCTGAAACTCTGAAATGGAGTCAGATCAATGTATTTCAGCGCTTCGCATTTTGCCGTTTTGCAATTTTCCATTTCGGCATTCTTGTGGTGAGTGTCCTTGACACCTCCAAATCCCAGAATCTGAAACCCCAAATTGTCGTGATTTCTCATTTCACAATTTCATCATACTTGTTGTGAGTTGCTTCCTTGACTCCCGGAGTTTTCACTTCTGATCTTGCCATGTGATCATCGTTACACTGTTGGTCTTGATATTTGCCATCAATGAAAAACATGCATACTCTGCCTCTGTTTGAAAAACATGTCAACAATATGTTGTATTATATTACATCTTGATAGAATTGTCTCTAATACATATTAGAAACTACCTTTCTTCTTGATAGAATTGTCTGTGATATATAGTAGAAATTGAAAGTGTCTTTTATTCTGTTTCCTCTTTCAGATCCTGTACTTCCTAAGAGTCTTCTATGAATGACCACATGTCTTCTGAGTGTCTTTTGGGAATACTACATGTCTTCCATGAACACGTCCTGGAATATTTTTTAATACTATATGGTTCCAATGTTTTGATATTATTTGTTTATTTTTATTCATATCAATTATCATATTCTTCCCTGAACACGTCTTGCCATATTTTTTTTAATACTATATGGTACCAATTATAATGTTTTGATATTATTTGTTTATGTTTGTTCATATCAATTTTGATGTTTTAATTTTGATCTTATAGATGAAGGAAAAACTGAGTCACTAGGCACAATTAGTTACACCTTCCACTTGCCAATGTTTGGAAAAAATATTCTTTTGGAATTGATCTATCACATGTTCCCTTATATTCTCTTAGTATTAATAGTAATAGTTGACTAATTCTCAATTATCAACCATAGTGTATTTTTTTGATTGGTTTCATGGAGATGTAAAGTGGTGTTGTAAGAAACACGACCTTTACCTTGAAATCTAAATCTTTATTTACATTGGTGTTGTAAGCAACACAACTTTTACCTTGAAACAAAAAACTATCTTTTAGGTTGGGAAAATCCCAACCCAACTACGAAACAAGTGATACAACTTTGGGAATCCTACACCCAATGTCACCTCGATGTAGGTTCTACACTTGGGGGGCGACTAAGGTCACTCCTGGGACAATATCACTGAGACCCTAGGGGGAAAGGAAAGGGTGAAGGAAAGTGTAAGGAGTGCTCAAAAACACAAGTATTCCAACAAAGGACAAACACCTCCAGTAACCAATCACACAACTAGATCAAAGATCAACACATCGATGTTTTGACGTGGTAAAACCCCTATGGAGAAACATCCATGGCCGCAACCAACACGGACACTTCGAGAAGTTTATTAATGTAAAAGAAAAATATTACAGAGAGATTGTACAAGAGATTTTCTCACAATAAATCATTGAAAAATGACCCTCCATGCTCTTTAAATAGAGATCATGGACCAATTAGGTGTTAATCCATGGATCAATGGACATTAAGATGAGGAGAATATGAACCGTTGAATAACTCTATATTGGGAACATATCATTACTGTCGGATTTCCTAACTACAAATGCATACTAATGCATACTAAAGAAACACACTTTTACCTAACAACACATTATACCAAGTAGATATTAACTAACCCCTAAGTGTCTAAATATCCTAACATCTCCCCTTAAGAACAACTTGGGATGGGATTGAAGGATTCACAATAGTGACACAATAGGAGAAGGAAGGGGGAATTAGAGCCTATGCCTCCTTGATGAAAACTTCCTGAACTCCTAACATAGATCGAAGTTTGGAAAAATCCACTTCTATAAGAGACTTTGTGAAAATGGTTGCAACTTGATCTTCTGTAGGGAAAAAGAGCACTTCAATAACTTGATCATGAATGAGATTTTTGATGAAGTGCATGTTGAGATCGATGTGCTTGTTGAAATTATGTTAAATTGGGTCTTTGGCAAGATTGATGGCACTTTGATTGTCCCACCAAAGGCTAGTCGAATGTTGTTGCTGGAATCCAAAATCTAAAAGAATATGTTGAGTCCATAAGGCTTCTTGACTTGCATTTACCATTGCTCGGTACTTTGCTTCTGCTGAAGAAAGTGAAATAGTCTATTGTTTCTTATAGGCCTAAGTGATAGGTCCTGAACAAAGCCTGAAAACATAACCTCCAGTAGAATTCCAATGAGGGTCGCCGACCCAATCTGAATCTGCGAAACCAACCGATAAGGAGTCCCCCCTTAACTGTAATGTATCTCAAACTGAACTGTACCACAGACATAATGAAGTATCCTTTTAACTGCTTTCCAATGGATTTCATGGGGTGTTTACATATACCAGGAAAAAAGGCCAAAAACAAAGGAAATATCATGACAAGTATGAGTCAAGTATAAGAGGCTACCAACTAACTAACGGTACAAGGTGGCATCAACTTCGGGAGAAGTATACGTGGAAGCAAGCTTGATGCCAAATTGGAAGAGATACTGGGTTGTTTTACAATCGTCCATTTGAAATCGATGAAAAAGGTCACAAACATACTTAGATTGGGAAAGAAAAATTCCTTTATTGGTTTGCAAAACTTGGAGGCCAAGGAATAGTGAATAAATCCTATGTCTATCATTTCAAATTTCTTCTTAAGGATACTTTTCACATGGTTTAAAATTTTTGAGTCACTACCAATAAGGATAAGGTCATAACATAAAGATAAAGGATTATGAGATGGCTTCCTACTTTCTTGGTATAGACATTAGGATCAGAATGAAAACTAGAGAATCTGGTGGAAATAAGAAAGCTTTCTATTTTGGATTACCAAGCTCGGGGATCTTGCTTAAGACCATAAAGAGATTTCTTAAGGCGACAAACAAGGCTAAATTCATTTTGGACATGGCGAGTAGGTTTTTCCATTTAAATGTCTTCTTTAAAATCTCCATGAAAGAAGGTGGATTTAACATCCATCTGATGGACCTCCCATTTATGAGAGGTAGCAAGGGAAAGAACAAGGAAGATAGAATTCATTTTGGCTACAGGGGCAAAGGTTTCATTATAGTCAATTCCTTCAACTTGGGAAAATCCTTTGGAAACTAACTGAGTCTTGTGTCTTTCAACACTTCCATCTAATGCATACTTAGTTTTTTAGACCAATTTACATATGACAAGTTTTATTCCTTTTGGAAGAGGTACAAGATCCCAAGTATTGTTTTCCATTAAAGAATGATACTCTTCATTCATTGTTGTATCCAAATATGGATGACCTGCAACTTTTGCAAATGTCTTTGGATCATGAGCCTCTGAAACTTGACACAAAAGAGAAGAGGCTCACTAGAAATGTGAACGTGTCTGACACTGATCTGAAAGATCACTGACAAGATCACCAATTGCTTCTCGTGTTGAATAGACCCATCTAGGAAGTGGTGGAGTTGGAGATGGTACTGGTTCAGGTTCAAAGGACTCATCTAGAGGAAGGTGAGTAGGAGGAGGTGGATTTTCATCCTCATTGTCATCATCTGAAGAAGAAACTAAAATAGAATAAGGCACAAATGCCAAATATGGCTCATAGGCCAAAGAAGGCACAAAATCTAAAATAGGATTGCAGGCCAAAGAAGGCACAAACGTCGAATTAGGCTCACATGCCAAGAGATTTTAATCAAATTTAACATCTCTTCTAATAATAATTTCATTACAATGTGGTTGAAGAATTCTATAACCTTTGACATCTTCAGAATAACCAATAAATATACAATTCTCACTTTTAGGCTGCAATGATTTTCTTTTCTCATCAGGAATGTGAGACCAGGCTATACTACCAAATACACGGAAGTGACTTACATCTGGTTTAGTTTTAGTCCAGGATTCTTCCAGTGTTATATTTTTAAGAGAATTTGTGGGAGTGTGATTTACTATGTAACTTTCATAGTTGATGGCTTCCGCCAAAAACTTTGGACTTAATCCCTTAGATTGGATCATACAATTAACCATTTATTTTAATGTGCGGTTCTTTCTCTCAGCAACACCATTTTGTTGTGGTGTATATGGAACAATATGTTGCATTTGGATGCCCTATGTAGTGCAGTAGCTTGTAAAATTATTGTTCACATATTTTCCTCCATTATTTGTTCTTAACCTTTGAATTTGATGTCTAGATTGCTTTTCTACAGGGGCCTTGTAAACCAAAAACTTGTCAAGAAATTCTCTCTTAAGTTTTAAGAAGTAAACCCAAGTATGTATGGAAAAGTCATCAATGAAAGTTAAGAAATACTTGCACCCAGAAAAAGAAGGAGAAGAAATTGGACCACACAAATCACTGTGAACAAGATGCAAAGGGCCCGAGGCATGCCAAGAGGCACATTTGTCAAAACTATCATGATTATGTTTTCCGAGAACACAACTGACACAAACACCATCTCTGCATGAAACAGGAGGAAGACCAGTTGCCATATGTTGATTACATAGTTGTTGCAATGAGCAATATTTTATATGAACAAACCACTCATGCCAAAGTTTTCTCAAGTCATCGCTATAAGAAACAAAAACTGATGAAAAATATCGTGACCCAAAGTTTTCAAACTTGTACAACCTCATAATATCATCAAAAATTCCAGTTGCTAGAACATACTTAGGATCTTTTAGATCCTTGATTACTACTTGGTGAGGTGAAAAATCTATGGTTTTACCTTCACCTTAATGAGTGATTTGATATACTGATAGAATGTTACAAGAAACACTTGGAACACATAACACATCATTGAAATGACCATTTTCTACTTGAACTATTCCAAATCCTTCAACACTAAGAGATCTATCATCACCAAAAAATATTGTCTTGGTGTTACATTCATTTAGAGAAGAAAATATGTCTTTATCCTTAGCCATATGATAATATTCTCCAAAATCAATAAGCCACTCATTAGAAGAAGAAGTAGAAGTTGTATTGAAGGAAAAACTAGAAGCAGGAAGTGCATGTCCATGAAAAGAAGAAGAAGAAGTAGAATCAATATTGACATTGTGCTTCTTCGTTGTTGCTTCTAAAGATGCCATCTTCTTGAAACATTTGGACTCATCATGACCATATTTATCACAAAAGTTGTAATGTTTGTCACTCTTCTTATTTTTATATTTTCCTCCTTTGTCACCATTAGGAGCAGAAGTTGTCTGAGTGGGTTTGGGACCCTTATGTTGCTTGTAGTTGTGGCGAGGATGTTGCTTCTTAGGATTCTTGGGTTTATCTTTCTAATGGAGGTACTTGCAGCATTGATCACTCCAAGTTGTATAATACTATCTTTCCCTCTAATCAAATCATCGCAAAATGACTCAAGATTGGGATTTTGATAAGATGTCCCTAGAGCCTCTTTCAGGGCATAAAAGGTAGTACAAACACAAAATATGCACTACCTAGGTTAGATAGAATAAGATAGATGCAACGCTATTCATCCATCTTTATCTTACATTCTTCACATAAAATTCTAAGTGTTTTAAATTGAGATAGATAGTCTTCAATGCAAGAAAAATCATTTGGGCTTAAATTCAGTACTTGATTTTCTAATTGTTTTGCTCGAATAATATTGTGTTTACCAAACACAGATTCAATCTTTTCCCAAACTTCTTGGGTTTATCAATTTGTTGAAGGTGGAACCTTAAATCAAGAGAGATGGGCATTCCAATTATTCCATGTGCTTCATCATTCCTATTATCTGATTTGACTTTCTTATCAGCATCAATAGGTTTTGTTTCCTTTCCCAAGGTAATCTAGTACAAGCCTTTACTTCTTAAAAAATCCTGCATATGGGATTTCCATTGGAAATAGTTGATGATGGTAAGCAAAAGATTACTAGAAGAAGTCATATTAAATATGTATATAATATGGATTTAAAAATTGAAATTGATGATTTGGATGGAAAGATCTTGAAAAATTAGGTGGTTTAAAAAAAAAACGGACTTCGGATGTAACAAAAAGAGAGACTTGAACTCAAGACCTCTTACTTAATAAGGAAACTTTTAATAAAATGGTCTAGAAAAACATATTGTATTGTTTAGAAAGATGATTGGGGTTGTTGTTGTTGGATAGTGTGCTAAAAAATCTCTTTTCACACAAGAAAATTTTTTCACTTCTTGATGATAACAAGGGTTAGATCTTGGTTAGCTTACCCGAAAAATGCATCTTTTCTTATCTGTTTCTGATTTTCAGATCACACAGGGCGTGGGGAAAAGATCATACATAGATCTAAAAAAAAAATATAAAACTAAAATAATACCTAAGTAATACTTTGCAAAAAAATTAAAAAGGGCATATTCAGACTTTATACCTCTGGATCTAGCTGAAATGGTCGTATCTTGGGAAAACAGAAAACTTTTCGAGTGAAAAAAAAAACATTCTTGGATAAAACAAGTTCTCCAAATGAAATGGAATAGTCCTCTCATCCCAAAAATGTACGGAAATGGAAGAAATGGGATATGAGGCAATTCAACTTCATGATCTTGATCTACAACAAGAGCGAGTCTTCAAATATGTTATGATACCATGTTTGAGAACATAGTTATTACAACATAGGACGAATACCTTCAGTAACCACTCAAACAACCAGATCAAATATCAACACACCAAAGCTTTGATGTGGTAAAACCCCTACCGAGAAATATCCATGGCCCCAGTCAACGCGACCACTTGGAGCAATTTATTAATGCAAAAGAAAAATATTACAAAGAGATTTTACAAGAGAATTTGTCACAATTAATCTTCGAAAAATGACCCTCCATGATATTTAAATAAAGATCATGGACCAATCGGGTGCTAAGCCACATATCAATGGTCATTAAGATCGAGGATATATGAACCGCCGGATCACTCTATGTTAGGAACATATCATGACCATCAGATTTCCTAACTACAAATGCATACTAATGCATACTAAAGAAACACACTAATAAACACACTTTTACTTAAGTACACATTAGACCATGTAGATATTAACTAACCCCTAAGTTTCTAAATATCGTAACAAGGACAAGCCCCTCGGAAGGTCAAGTGATGGAAGAAATGATTGGTTGGAAATGGTAAGTGAAGAGAGGTAAATGGATACCAAGTGAAAAGATAGTTGTTGGTGCACCTGTACCTTCCCGAAACACAAGAAATACACCTTGCAATGCTATGTGTTAGTGTGGATCATCAAGTTAAGTTTGTTGTCCCTAATTTGCAACAGTGGATAACAATTTATATAAGTGAATGAAGCATATGAATCAACATATAAAGCACAATATCAATTGGCAATATCATCAATGAATTTAGTGATCAATTATGACTTGAGAATAGCACTTTAAGACTGAATAAAACAAGTTGTTATAAAATGATTTTCTGTAGTAAATTATCGGCCTTATGGTTGTAGCATGACATGCAACATCTAAATCAACCACACAAAAGTGACCAAGACTATCTTAAACAATGCACCCTAGTTAGAGAAATTAGTGGCTAAAAAATGGAGGAAAGTTAGGCGCTAGTTAGTGAGATATTAACACCTAGGGTTAGTGATTTTCTGCGGCCAAATGGATGTCGAAAAAAAGTTAGTACAACAATGAGAAATTATGGAAGAAAAAGGGATGCCCCAAGAGAAGAAAAAACCCCAAGGAATCAAGGTCATTATCGAAAAGAGAAATCTTTTAAAGGTTGAAATTTTCCATTTGTCGAGGAAAAAGTTTTGTATCTCCAATGAAAATTTAAATGTGATTAGTGCCTTACTATTGGGTTTATGGGGTAAATGAAAAGGATGGTATGGATAAAAACTTGGGAGTGTTCGGCCTTGTACTTTCCAAGTGTAGCTAAGTAAATCTAGGAAATTCCAAGAGGGTGTACACCCTTGTACTTCTCTTGGCACAACCTTGAAAAATGTATTTGACCTTGAGAAGAAAAACTTGGATTAAAATGTTTGATCCACAAATCCATAGGGGTGTAAGCCCTTTTACTTCCTAGGGTTTGCAAAACAAACCAAGATGACCTTGGAGGCTGTATGCCCTTGTATTTCTCCAAGGAAACTTGTAAAAAATGACCTTCCTTAAGCAAGACAAAAAATGTTGGGGAGGGTATATGCCCTTATACACCTACAAGGGTTCTAACCAACAATAATTATGGAAGAAAGAAAGACAAAAGACAATAAATGCAGATTTTCCCTTACCAATTCCACAACAAAGCTAGATCAAACCGTAATATTCCAAGTTAAGTCCATCCACATGCATAAGAAAGAGTCTACAGGCCTAGCACAACACTTCTCCGCCACCAATAGCAAATATAAACCATAACATTTGCACAAGAGGTGAAAAATGCCAAGAGGACCAAAAATTTCAGTCCAAGTCCTTCTCCACAAGGGAGAGTTTTGTTTTAAAATGAGATCTTATGATCTCTATTTATACAAATATTATCTAACATATATTGTCCACAAAAAAAGGAGTAAAACACAATATTAGGGGTCAAAAACCCTAATCCTTCCCCCTTAACACAATAATATTAAACAATTCAATTAAAATTTCATCTTTTGCACAAATTAAAACCTAATCTAGAATGACATCACCCCTTTAGGGGACATTTTGCCACTTTGAGGAGGTCATTGGTGTTGGAGAAGTATGGAAGGGCCTCCCAAGACCATCTATCAAGCATCTAGGTGATCTCATCATGGTGAATACCCTCTTCTCCTCAAAAAGTTCAAGTGCAAATGAGTGGTACCTCACCACCAAGCCCTAGCCCCAAATATCATGACGTCATGCTCAAAATGGGACATTTTTTCCCTCCTCAAAAAATCATTTGGCAAGCAATGGATGGGCTAGGTCATCTAGTTTATCATCAAGGCCATACAAGTCATCTCTCTCTCATCTGGAATGTGGGCCCCTGGCATCTCACCTGTGGGATTGTAGCCCCATGGAATCCCAAGCTAGGCTTGTTCTCCCAAAATTGTCCACCAGTTATGTCCTCCAAGAAAAATGAACATTTCCTCCAAGGATCTCAAGTCATAACATCGAGATAAGTGGATCCAATCAATAAATAATCCATCTAAGCATGTGCATCAAATATCACTATATCAAACAATTAAAAACTCAAAGACATTATGGGACTTGTCAAGATTAATTATGGGATGGTTGACGTGATGTCCTATTGGGTAGGTCTTTCCCTAGGTCAAGGAGAAATTCCAAGATATACCTCTCTAAGACATGTAAATTGGATGAGGTGGTAGGGGTCAAGGCTCAATGGGCATAGGTCTCATGACATACAAGGCGTCGTAGTGTCTCATTCATGGGTGCCTTTGTAGAGGGTGTGTGGTACCTTCATTCACAATGCACTTTTTCCAAGCCCATCAATTTCATTTCATATTTCTTTCTTTATTTTCTTTCAAAATAGCATAATTATATATTGAAGGTCACTGGCCTTGGCGTGGTGACCAGGTGGTGGAAATGTCACCCACAAATACATAATGGAAATGAGAAGGTTGGCTCATGATGGTACCCCCTTTCTCTCAACCATAAAACTAAGAGACATTTCCCTGGTTTTGTGACCATATGATGACAATGTCATACCACTAGATATCCATGGATGTGATAGGTCGGCTCGGGATGAGACCTCATATCCTTCAACTAACCTTTTAAGCATTTTACTACATTGTGGGTCCCCTTTATTCAAAGATAATATTTTCATTTGTTTCTTGGGTGATCCATGGGTGAAGCATCTGGAAGGTTTATATAAGGATTTTATCTTTTACCCAACACCAATCCCTCTAGGCCTTTAGCCCCTTCTTCCCATAGAATGAGGGACAACCCCTTCTTGGGTCAATACACCCTAAAATCCCAAGAGATAAGAAAACAAAGGGGAATAATGATGGAACATGGTAAGTATGATCAGGAATGGTATGATGGCTCATTAAGGGAGTTCCCAGTAGCAAACCCATCCCCAAGGAAAACCACTTACTAGGGCACAATGTCAACCACCAAGGTGAAGCAGGGAAAAAGACATCATGTCCAAGAACATATCATGAAATCTAGAGCAATCTAAGATACAACATAATCAAATGGCTTAGATATTGAAATGATTCTTGCCATAATAATGACTTGTACCTCATGGAGCAAGTCCCACTGCCTTCTGGAAGCCAACTGGTGTGGTGGATGCCATCTGTAAACCTGTGACCATCTGTGGTGGTGAGTGGATTTTCCATATGTGCAAAGGGTATTTCTGGTCATGTAGTCTCTCGGTACTCCATATATGCAACCTGAGGGCCTTGAGACATTATCTCCTTAGTTATCCACAAAATGGGGATAACATCTAGCTCCTACTTGGGGAGATGTGCTCACCGTAGAGTGCATGAGAATCGGAGAATCTCCTGGTAGAACTGTGCTTGCCAGGAAACATCAAACTTTCAAGTGCAGGATGGCCTTCTCATCCTTGTTCTCACATGATGATAATCAAAGATAACTTAGCTAGAAAAAGAAAATTTTGACATTTTTTTTTAATAAATTCTAAGCTAAGCATGAAATAAATATGCAAGTAGAGAAATGAAAATGAAATGAATATAAACTACTATGAGCAATCAAAATGCAAATGCAGGGAATCAAAATTATTTACCTACTTACCTGGGGTCCTAGGACCCTGAATATCAAGTCCTAAAGGTGTTATATGAAATCATACAACCAATGCAACCACCTGATCATTAGATGAAGATATTTCCCCTATGATAAATCATTTGAAACAAAACAGATAAGTCCATGTCATAGAAATCATAAGCATAAATAGACATGTAATAAATCATAAAATAAAACTCATGAAGATGGGTGGGAGGGAGGAAATCCTGCTAAAAAGAGAAACCACAATCTCAATCATCTTGGAACTCCCTCTTG
>JZKD02S1612157.1:771685-785024 GCA_000966675.3 Picea glauca
AGCATATATAGTGCGCAGCTATCTTTGAAACAAAAGACTTCCCTGGGTTGATAATTTATGTTTCACTTGGTTGTTTGAAATTAATTAAGCAATTATAGTGACCAACAATTATCAATAGCATTCAATATGAGTAGTATACATAAGCAATGAACAATAAGCAACCACACATAAACACAATACACTGATATTTTATGTGGAAACCCAATATGGGAGAAAGCCACAAAATGTTTTTCTTATATTGTAAGAAGAAGTACATTCATAGGAAGCACCAACTTCCTTATTTTCTAGCTATAATTGGAAGGATGCTACAACCCCCTGGTTTTTTAGTCTCCAACATGAAGGAAGCTACAACTCCCTGATTCTCTAGATCCAACCAAAAGGAGGCTACAACCCCCTATGTTCTTTGGATACAACCGGAATGTGGATACAACCACCTATCCTTTCCTCGTCCCGCCACCCTGAAATATAAGTGCCACAATCATTGATATTGTCTCATCAACCTGTAGTTGTTCATGAACCCGTAACTGATCATCAACCTGTAACTATTCATCAAACTGTAACTTTCATTAACCCGTAACTGATCATCAACCTATACCTATTTATTAACTTGTACCTATCATCAACTTGTAAATGTTCACCAATCTCATCAACCAAACCAGATATAATCACCAAGATCAATCACCAAGACTATTCTCAACCATATTCACAATATCACCAAGATGTGCATCAACTAAAACTACTCACAAAAACTCATGACCATCACCAATATGTGCATCAAACAAAACCCGATATAATCTCATAGATCATATACCAAGAACACTAAGAAATGACTCTAACAATGCACCATAAGATATACCAATATAACCTATATGTGCACCTATAATGTGCCTCAACAGATATGCCTCAAATCATACTCTACAATAGATACCATACATCCAAGATGGCATATACCAAACCTCAAAAAGTCATGCCTCAAGCATGCTCCACAAAACCAATAAGATACAATCTCAAAACATAATCATAAACATACCTTTAACTGTAGTAACCCTGTTGCACCTGATCTCTGACAAACATACCTTCAGTCACTCCTTAACATATCAAAAACCCTTACTTCTTGTAACTCATGGATGTACATGACCTTCCTTCCAGTAACTCGTGGATGCGCTCTTCCTTCTTGTAACTTGCAGATGCACTCTTCCTTCATGTAACTCGCAGATGCTCTCTTCCTTTTTGTAAATCGATGATGCACTCTTCCTTTCTATAACTTGCAGATGTGCTCTTCCTTTCTGTAATGCGTGGATGTGCTCTTCCTTCCTGTAACTCGTGGATGTGCTCTTTTTTCATGTAACTCATGGATGCAGTCTTCCTTCCTATAACTTGCGGATGTCAATAATATCTATCAATAACTCTTCACAAGATGAATATTCAATATTCTCAATGGGTTCTAATGGGAGTCTCTTTCTCTCTTATTTATACTTCTCCAAGTACCTTCCTTTAGCGGTCATCTTCTAACTGTTTTACCCAACTTCCCTCTTTTAGGGCTAACCCACTTTCTTGTTGCAACTACTTTACCCATAATTAGTAAACTCACAACTTCTTGTTGTACTAATTGCTTTTTAATTATTTTCTTATTTCAACAACTTTACCCATAATTAACTCCTAGTTGCAACCACTTTGACTAGTAAACTTCTTGATGATTTTCTAGGAGCTTCTAGAATAATTGACTTCTTTGTTGACCTTCTAGGGGCTTCGTGAATATTCATGAGGGTCCTCCAACTTCAAAAAACAATATCTCCTCAACCGTAAAGAACTATGTGGCATACCACGTATCACTAAAAATGGCACGACGTGTACTGTCCATCTATGATAATCTTACTTGCAACATCATTGATCTTCATGTTGTTATTCCTCATAAAAAATTGGGTTCTTTAACCACACCTCTGGGGCTGCCAGAATTTTCTACTGGACTTTCATCAAGGGTTGATATCAATGACAACAAACCTAATCGATCAACAATATCCCCATTTGGCATTGATGGCAACACTCTGCACTATGATGCAACATTGATGGCATAGCAATACTTATGCTCATACTCCCTTGGAATCATGCCTCTGTTCCTTTTCTTCATTTCCATCTATTAGCACTCATAAATTTCTTTGGGTTGTATCAAAGAAAACCCCAAGGTAATTGTTTCAACCAACTTTAGACTGTATTCTGACCTATACAATCAGAGAGGGATCTCTCGGATGTCTAATGACTGGTAATAACTCAAAGGATTCATCAATAAATGCACATAGGTTAGATTTTGCAATAGGACATGTCTATTTTTTGTTTAAATGGGTTGGTAGGAAAAACAAGGGAGAGATATCATTGGGCAATGGAGTCACGGCCTGAATTTCAATGTTTTTTACAGTCAACAACTGGTTGGTTTCTTTTTGCATATTTGAGGAAAAATAGGCACTATGCTCAACAAATAAATGATATGAGATGAGAGATGGAAATGAGAAGAAATCCCACTACACTATAGGCATCAATCAGTGTATGAATCGCCAATGCAACTTTAGAAGAAAGGACACAAAGACCAATTACTAAACAGAGCATCAAATGAAGATGAATTCTGTAAAAGTAATCATTAATACATAACAAGCATCATCAGTGTTAAAGGAGAATCAAACATAGACGAACTCCAACCACTTACTGTCAAACAATGCTAACAGAAAAACATGATCATGGAAATGATATACAAGAAACACATACTGAACATAAACACCGTGATGAATCTCAAATTTCAGAAAGAGACAACTTTTGCACTAACTTGAAAGAATAAACAAGTATTGATCCCCCAAGGGTCCAAACCCTCTCTACTCTCGTACCATGAAATATATATATCATTATATTTCCTTTAAATCTCACCATTTCGAACTCCAATGCCTTTCCCAAAATAGAAATTGTTACAAACAACAAAGGACATGTTTCAACTGATTTCCTACTTGTAAGGAGGCAAAATTATGAGAAATAGGCTTCAAAACGCCACTTGTAATTCTGAAACTGTAATAGTTGTGTAAAATATGAGAACTTGTTTTGTAGGTAAGCCCGTTCTAAATAAAAACCTCTCTCGGTTTCTTGAAATGAATCTCTAGCTAGCCAAAATACGTGTCACAAAAACATGTCTCAAACAGGAAATCATGAAAACTGAAAAATAGGGCTCAAATATTCCTTCAAATCTCCAAATCTGTGACACCTTTTGAAAATATGAATGAGTTTTTTATTATTTGGCTTGTCATCGACAAAAACCTCTCGGGGATTTTCAAAATTCCTATCCAGTTGGTCAAAGTATCATCTTGAAGTTGACCACTAAACTAGTCATTTACGTAGTGCACCCTGTAGCCTATGCATAGGAAAATCCTCTGCGCGAAAGCACCCTCTACGTGACAATATCATCTATGCAAAAAAATCCTCAGTATCCTCTGTGTGACATCATCCTCTGTGGGACAACATCCTCTGCACAACAACATCCTCTGCGCAACACCATCCTCTGCACGGCAGTATCCTCAACATCCTCTGTGCGACAACATCCTTTGTGCGTCACAACATCATCTGCATGAAAACATCCTCTATGTGAAAAATTCCTATGCGTGCGACAACATTTTCTGCGCGAAACATAGCAAATTTTGCAGCGTGCAATGAATTTTGCAGCACACAGTTGCAAATGGAAATGGAAATAATAAATGATAAACCTTCCTTTTGAAACCAACCCTTGGAGATGTTGGATGATTTCAGGGATAAAAAAGATATTGGTGTTAACAAGCATGACTTTTCAAACTTCTGACAAACCTCTAACCTTAGCTATGAAAATCATGATGCTAATAGTTGCCTCCAATGGGGATGCTATCCTTCCTGTGAGGTAGAAAAGAATAGTAGACCAGGTGCCTTATCCATTGGGATGTTCCCAAACCACATAATGTGATCTACAACCTGTAATATGTTTCACCACCAACTTATTCTACAACTAAACCAAACCCAAACTGAAAGTACAAATTGAAAAATTATGAAAGAAATGCTCACCATGCTGAGTTTATTTGCACCTACCTACCCTAACTACTGAAAAAAACTTCCAATCAAGTGAAATCAAAATGTCAATGCAACCATGCAATCACTTTACCACTATTTTCTTTCTTTTCACATGTTTTCTCCAAAGTCTGTTTATTGATAAGTCATTAAAAACTTTATCTATAAATTCAAATCTCAAAAAATTAAAAACATTGGGATTGTTTATCGCCTCCAACAAAACTCCAAATGGATCCTGAAAACCATACATAAAACAACAATCATATTTTACCCCTTCCACGACATCCTTGCTTTCATGTAACTCAACATGTTGATTACCACAAAGAGGCTGAAAAATCTGCTGAGACTGCTGGAAATAACCATCTTCTAAATCAGAAGATAGTGTTGGATGATATTAAACCCCCGATGGCAAGAAATAGATATCTAACATTAATGTTGATTGATGATCATATTTATTTCCAAGCTGGTAGTTGATCACAGGCTGCAAATCTAAACTGAAATAACCTTCCACATAATCAACAATAGGGTCATTAAAAGTATGAGAAGGTTTTTGGTCCTCTTCACTGATAACAATTTTCTCATGTAAAACAATGTCACTGTGAATGCAGTCAGACTTCATTGCTTCCTCTTTTATCTCATGATTTACTTTCAACGGTTCAAAGGAAGAAAAACATAATGGAAGATAACTTTGATTGGCAAGTCCATTGCTTTCTTCATATTCAACATCATGCCTGGAGGATTTCTGATTTGAAACTTTATAAACATTTTTCTTCAGCAATTTGAAGGAAGTGAAACACAATGGCAAAGTTCTTTCACTTGATTCAAAAGTTTATTCATTTTCTTCATTGTTGTCATATGCACATTTTTTTATTTCTTTGGATTGTTGAAAACAATCATTTTTAGATTCGGAAAGTGAAACTGCCTGTTCTGAAGAGTCAACCTCATAGTCATCATTGTACTCATCATACCTGGGTTCACTAGAAATCTCTGTAATGTCATCAAACAGGAAAATTGAGGCAACGACTTGTTCTTCGTCAAGTTGATCTTCAAATTCACATTCATGGCTAGTCAAAATATGTGTCGCAAAAACATGTTTCAAACAGGAAATCATGAAAACTGAAAAATAGGGATCAAATATTCCTTCGAATCTCCAAATCCGTGACACCTTTTTCAAATCTGAGAGAGGTTTTTATTATTTGGCTTGTACTCGACAAAAAATTCTCAGGGATTTTCAAAATTCCTCTCTAGTTGGTCAAAAAGTGATCTTGAAGTTTACCACTAAACAAGTCATTTATGCAGTGCGCCCTGTAGCCTATGTGCAGGAAAATCCTATGTGTGACATCATCCTTTGCACGACAACATCCTCTGTGTGACCATATCCTCTGCACGAAAACATCCTTAGCATCCTTTTCACGACAATATCCTCTGCACAACAACATCCTCTGCACAACAACATCCTCTGCGCGATTGTTGCATGACAACATCCTCAGCATCCTTTGTGCGACAGTATCCTCTATGCAACAACATCCTCTGCACAACAACATCCTATGCGCGACAGTATCCTAGACATCCTCTGTGCAAAAACATGCTCTGTGCATGACAAAATCCTCTGAGCGAAAACATCCACTGCGTGCAACGTAGCAAATTTTGTAGGACACAGTTGCAAATAGAAATGGAAATAATAAATGATACAACTTCCTTTTGAAACCAACCCTTGGAGATGTTAGATGATGCTAGGAATACAAAAAATATTGGTGTTAACAGGAATGACTTTGCAAACTGCTAACAAACCTCTAACCTTAGCTATGAAAATCATGATGCTAACACCATCCATACCTTTGATTTCTATCTCCCCCTTTGACATCAATGGCAAAGGGTATCTTCCCTTTGGGGTTGCTCCCCCTGTCTGAACTATCCTTTGGGATACTCCCCCTCTCTGAACTGTCCTTTGGGCTACTCCCCTTGTTTGAACTATCCTTTTTCCGATCAATGGTGCTTACTCGCGTTAATCTATGACATATATAAAAAGTGTTCAAAATTCATTGTGGGGAAAAAACTATTCCAAGTTTCTCTCAAAGATACTCAAAGGCTTCCCTTGGAAGTAGTTTGGTGAAGATATCTACAATCTGCTCTTTTTTTCCAACATACTCAACCCTGATGTTATTCTTTGCAACATGTTCTCTGCAATCATAAACATACCTTTAACTATAGTAACCCTGTTGTATCTGATCTCTGACAAACATACCTTCAGTCACTCTTTAACATATCAACAACCCTTACTTCTTGTAACTCATCGATGTACATGAGCTTCCTTCCAGTAACTCGCGGATGTGCTCTTCCTTCTTGTAACTTGCAGATGCACTCTTCCTTCATGTAACTCGTAGATGCTCTCTTCCTTTTTGTAAATCATAGATGCACTCTTCCTTTCTATAACTTGCAGATAAACTCTTCCTTTCTGTAATGCGTGGATGTGCTCTTCCTTCTTGTAACTCGTGGATGCACTCTTTTTTCATGTAACTCGTGGATGCAGTCTTCCTTCCTATAACTTGCGGATGTCAATAATATCTATCGATAACTCTTCACAAGATGAATATTCAATATTCTCAATGGGTTCTAATGGGAGTCTCTTTCTCTCTTATTTATACTTCTCCAAGTACCTTCCTTTAGGGGTCATCTTCTAACTGTTTTACCCAACTTCCCTCTTTTAGGGCTAACCCACTTTCTTGTTGCAACTACTTTACCCATAATTAGTAAACTCACAACTTCTTGTTGTACTAATTGCTTTTTAATTATTTTCTTATTTCAACAACTTTACCCATAATTAACTCCTAGTTGCAACCACTTTGACTAGTAAACTTCTTGATGATTTTCTAGGAGCTTCTAGAATAATTGACTTCTTTGTTGACCTTCTTGGGGCTTCTAGAATATTCATGAGGGTCCTCCAACTTCAAAAATCAATATCTCTTCAACCATAAAGAACTATGTGGCGCACCACATATCACTAAAAATGGCATGACGTGTACTGTCCATCTATGATAATATTTCTTGCAACATCATTGATCTTCATGTCATTATTCCTCATAAAAAATTGGGTTCCTTAACCACACCTTTGGGGCTGCCAGAATTTTCTACTAGACTTTCGTCAAGGGTTGATATCAATGACAACCAACCTAATCTATCAACAATATCCCCATTTGTCATTGATGGCAACACTCTACACTATCATGAAACACTGATGGCATAGCAATACTTATGCTCATGCTCCCTTGGAATCATGCCTATGTTCCTTTTCTTCATTTCCATCTGTTAGCTCTCATAGATTTCTTTGGGTTGTATCAAAGAAAACCCCAAGGTAATTGTTTCAACCAACTTTAGATTGTATTCTGACATATACAATTAGAGAGGGATCTCTTGGATGTCTAATGACTGGTAATAACTCAAAGGATTCTTCAATAAATGCACATAGGTTAGATTCTGCAATAGGACATGTCTATTTTTCGTTTAAATGGGTTGGTAGGACAAACAAGGGAGAGATACCATTGGGCAATGGAGTCAAGGCATGAATTTCAATGTTTTTTACAGTCAACAACTGGTTGGTTTCTTTTTGCAGATTTGAGGAAAAATAGGCACTATGCTCAACAAATAAATGATATGAGATGAGAGATGGAAAGGAGAAGAAATCCCACTACACTATAGGCATCAATCAGTGTATGAATCTCCAATGCAGCTTTAGAAGAAAGGACACAGAGACCAATTACTAAACAGAGCATCAAATGAAGATGAATTTTGTAAAAGTAATCATTAATACATAACAAGCATCATCAGTGTTAAAGGAGCATCAAACATAGATGAATTCAAAACACTTACTATCAAACAATGCTAATAGAAAAACATGATCATGGAAATGATATACAAGAAACACATACTGAACATAAACATCGTGATGAATCTCAAATTTCAGAAAGAGGCAACGTTTTCACTAACTTGAAAGAATAAACAAGTATTGATCCCCCAAGGGTCCAAACCTTCTCTACTCTCGTACCATGAAATATATATATCACTATATTTCCTTTAAATCTCACCATTTCGAACTCCAACGCCTTTCCCAAAATAGAAATTGTTACAAACAACAAAGGACATGTTTCAACTGATTTCCTACTTGTAAGGAGGCAAAATTATGAGAAATAGGCTTCAAAACGCCTCTTGTAATTCTGAAATTGTAATAGTTGTGTAAAATATGAGAACTTGTTTTGTAGGTAAGCCCATTCTAAATAAAAACCTCTCTCGGTTTCTTGAAATGAATCTCTAGCTAGCCAAAATATGTGTCGCAAAAACATGTCTCAAATAGGAAATCATGAAAACTGAAAAATAGGGCTCAAATATTCCTTCGAATCTCCAAATCTGTGACACCTTTTGAAAAT
Source organism: Picea glauca (assembly GCA_000966675.3). Taxonomy (NCBI): domain Eukaryota; kingdom Viridiplantae; phylum Streptophyta; class Pinopsida; order Pinales; family Pinaceae; genus Picea; species Picea glauca. The sequence continues at coordinate 780,175 of JZKD02S1612157.1, forward strand.
ATGATTGAGTTTTTTATTATTTGGCTTGTCGTCGACAAAAACCTCTCAGGGATTTTCAAAATTCCTATCCAGTTGGTCAAAGCATGATCTTGAAGTTGACCACTAAACTAGTCATTTATGTAGTGTGCCCTGTAGCCTGTGCATAGGAAAATCCTCTACGCGAAAGCATACTCTATGTGACAATATCCTCTGCGCAACAAAATCCTCAGTATCCTCTGTGCGACATCATCCTCTATGGGACAACATCCTCTGCGCAACAACATCCTCTGTGCAACACCATCCTCTGCACGGCAGTATCCTCAACATCCTCTATGCGACAACATCCTTTGTGCGTGACAACATCCTCTGCATGAAAACATCCTCTATGTGAAAAATTCCTATGCGTACGACAACATTTTCTGTGTGCAACATAGTAAATTTTGCAGCACACATTTGCAAATGGAAATGGAAATAATAAATGATAAACCTTCCTTTTGAAACCAACCCTTGGAGATGTTGGATGATTCCAGGGATAAAAAAGATATTGGTGTTAACAAGCATGACTTTTCAAACTTCTGACAAACCTCTAATCTTAGCTATGAAAATCATGATGCTAATAGTTGCCTCCAGTGGGGATGCTATCCTCCCTGTGAGGTAGAAAAGAATAGTAGACTAGGTGCCTTATCCATTGGGATGTTCCCAAACCATATAATGTGATCTGCAACCTATAATATGTTTCACCACCAACTTATTCTGCAACTAAACCAAACCCAAACTAAAAATACAAATTGAAAAATTATGAAAGAAATGCTCACCATGCTGAGCTTATTTTCACCTACCTACCGTAACTACTGAAAAAAACTTCCAATCAAGTGAAATCAAAATGCCAATGCAACCATGCAATCACTTTATCCACTATTTGCTTTCTTTTCACATGTTTTCTCCAGAGCCTGTTTACTGATAAGTGATTAAAAACTTTATCTATAAATTCAAATCTCAAAAAATTAAAAACATTGGGATTGTTTATCGCCTCCAGCAAAACTGCAAATGGATCCTCAAAACCATACATAAAACAACAATCATGTTTTACCCCTTCCACTGCATCCTTTCTTTCATGTAACTCAACATGTTGATTACCACAAAGAGGATGAAAAATCTGCTGAGACTGTTGGAAATAACCATCTTCTAAATCAGAAGATAGTGTTGGATGAAATGAAACCCCCGGTGGCAAGAAATACATATCTAACATTAACGTTGATTGACGATCATATTTATTTCCAAGCTGGTAGTTGATCACAGGCTGCAAATCTAAACTGAAATAACCTTCCACATAATCAACAATAGGGTCATTAAAAGTATGAGAAGGTTTTTGGTCCTCTTCACTGATAACAATTTTCTCATGTAAAACAATGTCACTGTGAATGCAGTCAGACTTCATTGCTTCCTCTTTTATCTCATGATTTACTTTCAACAATTCAAAGGAAGAAAAACATAATGAAAGATAACTTTCATTGACAAGTCCATTGCTTTCTTCATATTCAACATCATGCCTAGAGGATTTTTGATTTGAAACTTTATAAACATTTTTCTTCAGCAATTTGAAAGAAGTGAAACACAATGGAAAATTTCTTTCACCTGATTCAAAAGTTTATTCATTTTCTTCACTGTTGTCATATGCACATTTTTTGATTTCTTTGGATTGTTGAAAACAATCATTTTCAGTTTCTGAAAGTGCAACTGCTTGTTTTGAATAGTCAACCTCATAGTCATCATTGTACTCATCATACCTAGGTTCACCAAAAATCTATGTAATGTCATCAAATAGGAAAATTGAGGCAACGACTTGTTCTCCTGCAAGTTGATCTCCAAATTCACATTCATGGCTATCTACGAATGCATACATAAAATGGTCAATTTCTTGCTCATGATGACATGGATCCAAATTTAAATTAGTATCAAAGAAATTCAGGAGAGTAGATTGTTCTTCAAGTTGATCATCATTCTTTGAAAACACATCCTCATGACATCCTTCAAGAAAATTTATGACATGATCAGCCTCATGCATATTATGCACAGTCTCCAGTTCCTCAGCTTTCAATTTCTCATCCAAAATCTGATTTTGCATCTCCTTACATGCTTGAATATTGTCTACAACTTCTTGAGCATTGTTGAACATTTGCTGCAAAGACATAAACTTCCTCTCCATCAGAAGAAAATATAAGTCTGATTGAAAGGTTGTTACATAATGGAGCATGGAAACAACTTCATGAGGTTGGACTTCTTTAGGAAGTTTATAATAAAGACTAGCAAACCTCCTACTGGAATTTGAGATGGTTTCATCTTTCATTCTTCTCATGGCATAAAACTATGAAAGGAGTATATCCCATGACTTTATCTCACCCCAAAATATATGAAAATCTTCCCTCAATTCATCCCATGAGCTAATCGATCGAGGTTGCAAATATCTAAACCATGCTTTGGCATCTCCTTGTAAGGACTGAGAAAAGGCCCTCATAGACACATCATCATGTTCAATCTCAAAAAGATCTATAAAAAGCTAAAATACCTAAATATGTTTTTCACCTAAATGTCCATCAAGCTCTCCATCAAAACTAGGAAGGTACTTATAATGTTTCAGAGGAATGTCGTGAAGGATGGAAGGCAATTTAAGAGGATTGTATCTTTCTTGAATCTTGGAGGTTGAAGGATTAAGAACAGAAGGTACAAGATCATATTTGGTTTCATTAAGCTCACAAGAATGATCATGAACATCATATGGCTCAGAGGAAGGAGCTTGGTGAATATTGGTTATACAAGAAGGAGGTATACCTACAGTTTACAGTGAATGATATACAAGGGTAGATATCTAGGATTCATTTGAATGTAGTTAGTGAAGAAATATTCTTTTGAAAAACTCAAGAAATGACAAGAAGATATTGATAAAACAGAAAAGTACTTCTTGAACTAAACTTAAGCTCGATTACCTGATTTTTCCATACTGCTCTTCCATATCTCTGTAAACAAGTCTCATTCTCCAGCGGAGTCTTTGAATCGCATTAGAATCTTGATTGGAGTTGCCAGGTGAATGGCACAACCACCTTGTGTTTGACCTCTCTTCACCATCAGAATTCAAATATGATGTTTATCATTTTATTCCAGGGAAAATTCCACTTTCGTCCCCGACAACGATGCCAAAATGTTAGAACTCATAAATGTCTTTGGGCTGTATCAAAGAAAACCCCAAGGTAATTGTTTCAACCAACTTTAGATTGTATTCTGACCTATACAATTAGAGAGGGTTCTCTCGGATGTCTAATGACTGGTAATAACTCAAAGGATTCATAAATAAATCCATAGAGGTCAGTTTCTACAATAGGACATGTCTATTTTTTCTTTAAAGGGGTTGGTAGGACAAACAAGGGAGAGGTACCATTGAGCAATGGAGTTAAGGCCTGGATTTCAATGTTTTTTACAGTCAACAACTGGTTGGCTTCTTTCTACAGATTCGAGGAAAAATAGGCGTTATGCTCAGAAAATAAATTATATGAGATGAGAGATGGAAAGGAGAAGAAATCCCACTAAACTACAGGAATCAATCAGTGGATGAATCTCTAGTGCAGCTTTAGAATAAAGGACATAAAGATCAATTACTAAACAGAGCATCAAATGAAGATGAATTCTGTAAAAGTAACCATTAACGCATAAAAAGCATCATCAGTGTGAAAGGAGCATCAAACATAGACGAATTCCTACCAATTACTCTCAGAAAATGTTAGCAGAAAAACATAATCATGGAAATGATATACAAGAAACACATACTAAACATAAACACTGTGATGAATCTCAAATTTCAGAAAGAGACAACTTTTTCACTAAATTCAAAGAAATAAACAAGTCTTGATCCCCCAAGGATCCAACCCCTCTCTAATCTCGTACCATGAAATATATATCACTATAGGTCCTTTAAAACTCACCATTTCGGACTCCAACCCCTTTCCCAAAATAGAAACTGTTACAAACAACAAATGAGATGTTTTCACTGATTTCCTACTTTTCAGGAGGCAAAATTATGAGAAATAGGATTCAAAACGCCACTTGTAATTATGAAACTATAATATCTGTGTAAAATCTTAGAATGGTTTCTATAGGTAAGGTCGTTCTAAATAAAAACCTCTCTTGGTTTCTTGAAATGAATCTCCAGCTAGTCAGAATACGTGTCGCAAAAACATGTTTCAAACAGGAAATCATGAAAACTGAAAAATAGGGATCAAAGATTTCTTCGAATCTCCAAATCCGTGACAGCTTTTTCAAATCTGAGAGAGGTTTTTATTATTTGTCTTGTACTCAAAAAAAAATTATCGGGGATTTTCAAAATTCTTCTCTAATTGGTCAAAAAGTGATCTTGAAGTTTACCACTAAACAAGTCATTTATGTAGTGCGCCCTGTAGCATGTGCGCAGGAAAATCCTATGCGCGACATCATCCTCTGTGCGACAACATCCTCTGCATGACCATATCCTGTGCGCGACAAAATCATTAGCATCCTTTGCGCGACAGTATCCTCTGCACAACAACATCCTCTACGCAACAACATCCTTTGCGCGATCGCTGCGTGACAACATCCTCAGCATCCTTTGCGCGACAGTATCCTCTGTGCAACAACATCCTCTGCACAACAACATCCTCTGTGCGACAATATCCTAGACATCCTCTGTGTGACAACATGCTCCGCACGTGACAACATCCTCTGTGCGGCAACATCCACTGCGCGCAACGTAGCAAATTTTGCAGCGCACAGTTGCAAATAGAAATGGAAATAATAAATGATACAACTTCCTTTTGAAACCGACCCTTGGAGATGTTAGATGATGC
>JZKD02S1612158.1:0-20684 GCA_000966675.3 Picea glauca
TTCAAAGAAAAAGAATGCATTGAAGTAAGAATAGGAGACTTTGACATTGACTGTGTTCTGGATGAGGAAACACAGGTGAATATCATGACCAAAAGAACTTGGGAAATTCTAGGAAATCCTGCTATGATTCCTTCACTTGGAGGAATAGGATTATTCGGAGGAAAGATGATAACCCTATGTGGAAGACTTATCAATATATCTATGAGTGCTCATGGAACTTCGACAGAGGAAGAATTTGAAGTTATTAAATTTATTGATAACAACGCTCCATTTGCTATGTTATTAGGAAAACTGTGGATTGAAAAAGATCAGGCCAGAAGGAAAGAAGAAGAAGTTTTAGAACAAAAGAAGCACGAGTTGAAATATTTCATGACTAGGAGGATTTCACACTTGATTGAAGAACAGGAGAACCAGGCGAAGCTATTTCAAACCATAGATTTGGATGTCGAAGTTGGAAGAACATTAAAAGACCCAAAAAAGACTGAAGTACCTATTCCAGGTACATATGAAGTATTACCCTTGATTTCTAGGAAGGAACCTCAACAACATGAAGTTACTCTATCGAAAGAAGATAAGAATCAGAATGGAAAAATGAATTATGAGTGAATCTCATTGGAAAGAAGGCTAGAAAACTAAGTAAGAAGAGAGCTCAGATTGAAAAGTTACAGAAGGTTCCCGAGGGAACTTCGTAGAAGGAAAATTTGCAAAATCAGAGATTTATTGAAATATTATAATAGCGTCACATGGCACTTCGCGATGGTGAAGCAATATGATCGTTGGAATAGTATAATCATTCGACCGACGGCTTGAACGGGTAGAAAGGAATTTATGGTCAGAAAGTTTGCCACCAGACTGTTGGGACCATGCCACAATGGACAAAATTGGGTTAATGAAGGCTTCTCACCCATTGTGTTGTCGAGTTATCTAGTTATCACGTCGTGCCACGCAACGAGAACACTTTTTCCAATCGTGACTATCAGAGCTCACAGCATAGTTGATTTCACACAGTGATCACCACGTTAGTTACATCTATTTTGTTGCATTGAACAATTACTCTGTGAACCCGAGACATTCAACCACAAGTGTGCATGTCGAGCGAGCTTAGCACTGAAGAGAAAATTGTCGAACAAGTTCTTATTGACCTAATGACTGAAAGGGTAATGTCTGAAAGAGCGATGTCTGCAAGTATTCAAGAATCAGCGACGAGAGGACTGCAAGCCTCTCTGTCGACTAATCATGGAGCCAGATCATCTCGACCATCGACAGAAAAAAAAACCAAACATAGAGATGACCTATCCAATGCAAAGTTGATCCCAACCATATTGTCAAATTACATCCCACCTCTGGCCAGGGCAGTGAGTTGAAATAATGTGCCAAGAGAATTCAAGTACACCATGGTTATTGTGTACCTCCCGAAGGGGATATGTGCAGTTTGCGCACAGCAGGATAAGATCACAATGTTGAAGTTCAGTGACTTCAACCTCGAAGATCGAAAAAACTACAATATGCTCGCCCCATATAAATACCTGACCAGGACAAAGGGGAAGAACTCAAAGATAATCCATCAACCATGGATGATGAACCACGCGCAGTCCACTCTGTTAAATTTCATGAAAATCCCACACTTTGGAAGGCACCAGGAAGTGAATGCATGTGTCAAGTTATTACTTTCATGTTACCATGGTGGCTACTTATGGCTAGACCATCATATCACAGTCGACCCGACATTGATCCATAGGATCATAGGCTTGAGTATGCAAGGACCCGATCCACTAGAGATCTATCCAGAAAAATCCATAGATCACGTACTAGCATAGAAAATCAAGGATACATATGGCGATGTCGAAAAGGGAATGCGAGGCTACAAGGTAGCCTCCATCCAAAATGATGCAGTGTGCCTTGTCTGTCAGTTAATTGCAATTTAGTAAGGAAGAACAGACATACGCAGGTCACATGATTTGTTGTTGACCTCACGAGAAAGTGCGTAGAAGGTTTACAGATGAACTAGGTGAAGTACCTAGTGAATCAGCTAGAGCTATACTGCCACGAAGCCTAAGATCAAGGCTATGAGTTCCATTTCAATTGGCTCCTAATCCTTATCGCATTTGCTGCCTAGGAAATGCCGGAAGGTGTGACCTTTCCGGATATTGAACCGTTCGAGTTGCTTGTTGCGAAGTTCACTACCCTTTGGTACTCGAGTGATATGAGCAAACATTGGCAATTGAACGTTGTTTTTCATATGTACTACCTTCAGCTGAAGAGATCCATAGAAGCAGAACCTCCCATGACTCTGAACACCTTACAGAGATTCTAACCTCTGATGAAGTTTTGTGTAGATCAAGACTTCATCTACCTTACAGTGCGAGTCGATGAACATAAGGAGCAACTACAGTCATATTACAAGCTCATGGAAGAGAATCTTGAGGAGATCACTAAGGATTGGTCGGCATACCTCCTTATTCCAGTAGACCCTACAGAGATTTCCAACCCTGACAGCCCAAAAACCATGCATGGTACACCCAGACCCAACAAAATGAAGAAAACTGAAGAGGTTCAAGAATTAAGAAGGGCCTCCAAAAAGACTGCTTCAGTATCACCTAACTGAGGGGGTGAGGAGGAAGAAATAAATGGCACAGGAGCTGAACAGAAGCAAGGAAAAGTAACACCACCAAGAGATGAGACCGATCCCCTGAAGAAGAGGAAGGTTTCTCCCCCGAACTTTCTTCCCGAAAGAAATCGAGAGCCACCATGACCAATACGAAGACCGTGCTTACTACTGATGACTTTGACATTCATCATAGCAGCCCTCAATGACGCTTTGTTGGAAATCGTGGAGAAACAAGAAGCTAAGCAAGAAGAAATGTATGACAGAATTAAGGTTGATTCCTGAGGGGTACAGCAGGCCCTTCAGTCCATCCGTGTAGTGTCCACTACACCCCTGTCATCAGGAGAACCAGATTTTGGGGATGAGCCAACCCAACTCCATCGATTAGGTGATGCAGTCGAAGCTTATATTCGTCACACATAAGAAGAAGTAGAACAAGCTACCTAGACCTTGAAGCAAGTACAAGGAAACATTGTATAACAATGCAGAATTACAGAACAGGAGAAGGTTTCTCTCCAGGCCAAGTTTGAAGTGGAGAAAGCACAGATGCAGCAAGAGAAAGAGCAGCTGCTCGTAGAGAAGCTCGAAGTTAAAGAAGCAATAAACAAATCCCTCTGCTTTGTGACAGGCTTAGAGCTACAGGCTGAAGACTGAGTCATGCATCAGGTAGAGAAGCTCGCAGAAGCTGTCCAGCAGTGACAACAATAGATAACAGATTTAGAGCTCCTCACTGTACCTGGCACCTCGCAGGATGTAAGGGACTAAAGAGAATCAACTGTTCAAAACACAGTTGAAAGAATAAAAGTCCTTGCCCTGGAATATAAGAAACTGAGTGATCACAGTTCCCAAACGTATGAACAACTCACTGAGGATACAGAACTGAAGGCACTGGAGTCACAGCTCCAGGAAGTGAAGTATCAAGAAGAGACAATACAGGCACAATTGAATCCCTTGTCATTTGTGGAAAGAATGAAGCAATCCCAAGATCAGTGCACTTCTCAACAACAGGTCCATACTATTTAGATTAGATTTATGGAAGTAACTCAGAGGCTCCAACCTGTAAAGGATGAGGCTTACCAATTGTTCACAGAAATTGAAGGTCGAGGAGCAGAACTAGAGCAAGTTGTCACTGTAGTTGAACATCGCCTCGAAGGACCTGTCAACAAAGTAGTCAGACAAGAGTTCATTGAACAGGAGGTCATAGCACAACAACAAGTTGAATAAGTTGAGCTAAGATCGAGGCTTTTGAAGCAAGACTTGTTAGATCAGAGTGACTCGAGATGAGTCACAGGTGAGTGTTGGGGATCTTTTGGCCCTTTACCAAGTTTTGAGTATTCTTGGTCATATTTGACCTGATTTTGGGACTTCGACACGCTGTTGAAGGTGGAGCGCAAGATGAAGTGGAGATCGCTCGGCCCCTTTTAGGGACCTTTTTAGGATTTGGGATTATGTAACGGGTATGGGAATGTCGGCACATGGGTTCACCCATGCTTAGGCCTATTTTGTATGTATAAATAGATGCTAAGGTGATGTAGTGAACACGATGAATGGCTGAGTGCTAGAGTTGGATTTGTGTGATCAAGAGTTGTAAGTGATTTGGTGCATACGATTTGAGACTTGCAGAGCTAAGTGCAAGTCATTGTAAGCAATTGTGGAAGGCTATGTGCTTAGATATACTCAAGGAAGGAGGATCTAGTGAGCCATGCAGATATCATGTCCTATGCGGAGTAGGGTTTTGAGGCTCTATGCATGTAACCTATTGAAGAAGATAATAAAGAAGACAAAGAGTTGGTGGACGTAGCCCCAGGGTGGGGGTGAACCATGTACATGTTGTGTTTCTCTGCTTTGTGCAATGTGTTGATGTTCTTATATGATAATGTGCTTAGTGCTTTGATATAGATGAATGATCTTTCGATGCTTAGTGCTTAATAATATGGATGGATGTTATATCTAACTTATATACATGTGCTTAGTGTTGAATACGTTAAGATCAGATCTATTTCGTCATGCTAAGTGTTGTTAGATTCTATATCTAGTTGAATACTGCAATGCTATGTAATTAGGGTTTAACTGTGCTATAAATAAGAACTGAATATCGATGAATGTTAACTGTTGAGTGCCATGATTAGAATCACGGATCTGTGTCCCAACTAAGGTTACAGACATTGGAGTCTTGCAACCACCCATGCCTCTACCTTGGGTGAGACTTCATCTACTTCGTAGGTGTTGCCGAAAGGGCTGGTGGTTAGGGTTTTTTTGGTGCGTTGTTGTAGTGTTGAACCCTGGGTCTGCCCCTGTGCCAACAAAGCAATTTGTGCAAGCAGAAAGCAAGTGTTGATCTCATAAGTCAATTTATGAAAAGATAACTAAGATAAAAAAATTCTTAAAGCTAGGATGTCAGTCATCAATAAAGATTGGAAATTGGCTAAAAAATAAGAAGAGAACCCAACAATAAGTAATAAATTTGGGGCAACACCAGTGAAAGTGTTTTTAATGAAAGCTTGGAAATTTATCCAAAGGAAATAATCGATCAAGAATTGTTAACCATTCAACATCAAGCCTAATAGAAATATCCCTAGGGTAAAGGTATGAAATGAAGAACAAGCAATATTATGAGAAATGATAATCTAGTGAAAAAAAAATCAACATAATCCTCCAATCCAACCATCACATACAATTTTTCTTTCATTTAGTGCAACAAAACAATCGTCTGAGAACCTATTAGGATGGGTTAATGGAGATGCTCAATAAAAGAAGATTTTTAAATTCAATTACATGAAACATTCCATGAACCCATAACCTCTCAAGATTTCTTAACATAAGTCTTTTGCACACTTGAAAATAATTAATTTTTTAATAGAAAATGCATTTCATATTTCTCACCAAAGCACCATTTTCTCTTTTCCATAAAATATTTTGATAATCCCATGGATTTAAATAATTCTATATGATGAGGTAAACAGAATATAATACAGTTCAGAGGTTATCAAAACAATCATTAAATGACTCCAAATATCAACTAGATCATAAACCAATATGTGAATGAATGAATGTGATAAAATATATTTATGATTAGTTATTGAGTTAGTGACAATCTTGGTTTATTAATTCTAAAAATGTTGAAAAATAATATGATTAGCCAAGTTTAGATTAGCACTTCCCTAAGTTTCTTTCATTTCAAGAGAAAAAATCTAAATTGTTTGTTGCACAAGTCATTTCCCAACCTGCATGACAAAAGAGAATGTTATGATCAACCATAACAATTTGGGAAAAACTCTTCCTCTAAATGATTGACTTATTGAAATGAAATTTAACTAAAAATAAAAGTAAAAGATCAAAATTAAACTAGTCCTAAGCAAAGCATGCTAAGTTATTTAAAACTTGAACTATATTGGTTGTCATAAAACTTATGCAAGTGTCAATGCAATCATCAAGTATACAAATGTTTTCCATTTAGTCAAATATCACAACCTTCTTCTTAAGAGATAATTGGTATGTGCTTTCCTACAATATTCCTTTAACTTGAGACTTAGTGTCGTTGATTATTGTGAGATTTGGATCCCCTAGACACCATGTCTTGTCCCTAAAATCAGAATCAATAAAATTAAACAAATAGGACTATAAGACTCCAATTCCATCTATCTTCTAAAGATACCAGTCTACCAACAAACCTTAGACATAAAAATCTGATTAAAAAATTATTAACATTGCACATTGAGGTTTCTATTTCTTCTTTTCATTAATGATAATAATGTGAGACTTGCATATGATCATCTTCAAGAAATGATTAGGGAAATGGTATCTATTAAGACAATCTAGAAAGGTTCAAGCAATCTCTGATCACAACCTAGATGATTGAATTCCCAATCATAAACGAAATATAGAATTAGAAATCATAAATGAATGAAGTGAGTAAGATCTGATTTCTAATTGGTGATAAGTTGATGTCGTGACGGGAAAATACATGAAATTGATATCCTCAAGTTCCCAAGTGTGTTTCAAGTAGAGAAACTATGAATTACCCTTCCTTGAGCTTACATATGGAATAGAATATGAAGAAAATGAAATTAAAGAGAAAAGTGTGTAGCTTGTCTCTCTACTGGATAGGTTTTTTGTTCAAAAGAATGAGACATAATCCAGAAAACAAAATTTGTGAGCTCATGAGTAAGAGGGATCCAATAAAAGATATTCCAACATGACCCAAACATGCTTATCTTCCCAAGTTATGAATCAACTGAGTTTTGGTTCAAGGAATGTTGAAGACTATGGGGCCCAATAGATTGATGAGTTACATCCCACAAGAAATTCACATCTTGAAACTTATTATTATGGCTAAGGTCAAAATAGATGTTGAAAACTCGGAATTAAAAACCTTAAAAGTTGCATTGACATATTCCACCAAGGTACTTACAACCCCCAAGCATTTGGATGATTTCAACATGATGAGGTAAGTGAGACATTATTAATCCATGATGAAAATCAGATCAATTGGGAATGCAACCAAAATGAGTGACTTAAAATCAACAAATCCAAAGGATGGGAAGATGCTCTCCAAGAAAAAACATGTCTGAAATCCTCATGATTGATGGGACTAGGATTAAATTTTAAGTCAACCATTGGATTAATAAATGAAATGATTGATTCTAGGAAAATTTTTGAAAAAGATATTACCAAAAATATTTAAATAACAATGTTTTCCACAATGTCAAAACATGTTTCCGAACAATGTGAAAGAATATCTCTTGTTGTTGTGTATTAGAGGAAACTTGGATCAAGAAAGCTACAAGATAAAAGATAAACTCCTCATTGAAAAATTAACTGAACAGAGCATAAGATATGTGCAGCCAATGCCCAGAAATTAAAATTAAAAGTACTAAAATAAAATAACTCAATAGAAATAAAAACCAGCTAAGATTGTTATACTAATAAAAGTCTATACATGAAATTATTTTGGTTGATAGTAACTGTAACATCCCCACTATAATCCTTGGTGTAATTAATGCTTAATGTAGATATAATATGTGGCTACAACCAAGCGATGTAATATGTGAATTATATTTCTATGCTTTAATAATAAAAATTTGATGCCATATGTTAAGGGGACATGGATAGAGATGGGGAGAGTCTAAGAGAATGGTCAAGAGGGGGTCCAAGGGGGAATTACCCATGTATATTAATTCAACCCATTTTCCTAAATTTGCTATTGGTATATGAACCTTCTAATTTTTTATTGAGTGTTCCCAAAGCCAATCATTGAATACATATGAGAGGGTGGGTGTGAGAGGTCACATCCCAAAGTTATTGGGCACATGAGGGATAAGTACAATCAGCTTGGGGAAGTGTGTGAGTCAAGAAAGCAAGCCAAAAGAGAGGAAAATTTGTATGGGTTGGGACAACAATTTTACACAATGAGTTTTCTTTCATGAGGAGCAAGTAGATAGCAAGAAATAGAGCTTATATTTGGTGCAGCCATGGAGGGAGAATTATAGAGCATGTTGGAGCGTAGTTGGAGAGAATTGGAGATGGAGACTAAAGAGCCAAGTTGTTAGGCCTAAAGAGTGAACTCTTGAGTGAGTTTCACTAAAACAACAAGTGTTTGTTGTTATTTGTTGGTAGTTCTCCTAGCAGCAAGTTTCCTTGAGTTCCCAGCTGAGAGAGACCCTGATAAATGAATGGGATGCCTAAGGGACTGAGATCAGTGAAGGGGTACATTCCTTGGGTCATTTAGGTCGAGAGGAAGAGAGCTGGTGGAAAATCAGGATTATTGAAGGAAGATACTAGTGAGTTGTGAGTTTTATGAGCTATGAGTGGAAAATGAGAGACCAGTCTCTTTTGTGGATTACTAGCCTCAACCTCTTGGGTGACTGGTTGTTGATATTTGGAACAGTTAGTCTATGTTTGGGTGAAACATCCATCCCAGGCAGTTGGTTGCACAACATTTTTAAAAGAAAAGTGTTTGATTTGTTTTTTGCCTTGTATTTATGAGTTAAATTGTTCTGTATGAACTCTGTGTATTTGGAAATAATTTATATGTTGTTGTATCGATTTATTAGATTATGTTTCATGTCTATTTAGCTTATTGCAGATGCATGTAATTAACTGTATCAAACAATAGATAAATATGGTTTTAATTCATAGTTGAAAGCTACATGAAATTTAAATTAGTTAGCAAAGTTTCATTTTTGTGAATTTTTCACAAGTGTAATGTCCCTCGGTTGAGCTGGGGGATGTTACAATACGGTATCATAGCATCTGGTTCAAACATCAGGCTTGAATGGGCTCGAACTAGTGAGAATTTGACAAATTTGTTGTAGCTTTTGTCTGTGACGAAATTGGGAAAAATGGTGAAAAATCGGAGAGAAATCCCCAAATTCATGAGCAAGCTTCGAGTTTAAATGACTCAGAGCTAGTTAAGAGGTTTAATGGAGCCAATATTCAAAGTTGCATAGCTCAATTTGAATTGGAATGGTCGAATTTCAATTTTTAATGGTTTTTGTAGAGTTGCAGGAAGTTTGATGAATCGATGGCCAAGATTGTTTTTGATCTCGAGATTGATGACTGAGATTCGTCATGATAAATTTAAAAATTCATAAGGTTTCATTTGTTTGAAAGGTTGATTAGATCAACAACCATGATTCAATTTTGGAGGTTTTTGAAGTGGATTAGATCGACGGTCTGTATTCATTTAGACCGTTGGGAGGTCAGAGCATAATCGACGGCCAAGATCATCTCTAGTGAGATTTCGACGGCCCAAATTCACCTAAGTTTTTATCGAAATTTTATAAGTATTGGAAATTTCCAAGAGAAACGGTCGACGACCAATGGTCAAGTCAACTGAAGTGGATAAGAGTTCATTCGGCCAAAAGACATCGTCGATGGTCGATGGTCAGGGATCGACCAGATTCGGTGAAGTGCTTTTAGTCATCAAGATAAACCATTGATGGGTCGATGGTTGGGTGTTGGATGAAATCAAAAAAGTGTTTTTGAATGTGCAAGATAAATCATTGATGGTCGATGGGCCAATGGTCAAGCGTCATTCAAATTCAGCGAGATGTTCAGGTCATCCAAGAGAATCGGTCGATGGCCAATGGAGAAAAAAGGGTGATGATATGCCATGCCATGTCAACATCCACATGCCATGCCACATCATCCAAGTTGACATCTCATGATGATGTGTCATGCCACATCAGTAGTTGTCATGTCATCCTAGAAATGGTCGATGATCGACGGTTAGGTAGGATGAACTAGAGAATTGTTTCATTAGTTGGTGGGGATGACTGGAGCTCGATCAATCGATGGTCAGGAGTCAACTGAATTAGTGAGGAGTTTCATTTGCCAATAGAAATTGTTGGTGACCGACGGTTGGATTGACCAGTTTAGCATTGTGTGCGAAGTAGTTGTTAAGGAAATGGGTCGATGGCCGGTGGTCGAGTCGACAGGTTGGGAAAGGTGTTATGTGCATCAAAGGGGAATGTTGGTTATCGATGGCTGATAGAGTCATGTCAACGACTCATATTCCACAAGATTTGAGATCAATGGCTCATATCTAAGGGTTGTTAACATAGTAAAACAGTCAAAACTTTGTCAGACCATAACTTTGAGCTCATAGCTTGAATTTGAGCAAGCGAATAGTTGTTGGAAAGGTCTTGAGGAGTAGAAGACATATGTAAGCCCATAATTTTTAATTGGACATTAAAATGTCTTAGAAAATTAATAAATATATTTCTATAGCACTAAATGAGTGTAAAATTGCAGCATGTGGATGTTGTAATGTTTCGCTCATAAATCATATTGAGGCATGGGTACAACAATTGGAAATATGTTTCAAAGAGGAATGCATCTAAGGAATCATAATTTGAATTAGTGCATTATTTCCTTCATAAATTGATGAGGAATTGACTTGTATTCTAATTGATGACATGTTTTATGCTATGCATGTTCTAACAATAATCATTACATGCATATTTCTTGCAAAATTAGGGGTACAGGAAAACAACTTTGGTTCTTATATGAGGAATGGAGTTATGAATGATGCTCAAGGATCTTACAGCCATGAGGAAGAGACAATAGGTCTACATGTTAGCATGGGGAATTTTGAGAGAGATTCAAATGGAAGAAGAGATAGGTAGGAGTTTGTAACTATGATAATCTTGCATAGAGAAGTGCAGAGATATAGATATGTTAATGAAAGGATTATGAAGGCTCGGGAGGAGACACTTTAGAGCTTTAATATGTTGCATAAGAAAGTCAACAAAGACTTTGGTAATAAGCAAGAAACTAGTGCTAGAAAAGTGACAACATATAGATCCCATAGCAAAAGGGATGATTATGGAAATGATATGTAGTCAAGAAGCATGAGAAGGCACAATCATTCTCCAAAGCAGTCCACTAGAAGAAATCATGCAAATGCAGGACCAGGGAGTAACACAAGTGTGTCTCTTGTTTGGAGGAAAATGAAAAGGCCTAAAGTAGACATCTTGCAAGGTGATCTCAAGAAGATCAAGCCACATAATTTCAATGGTGAGCACTAGAAAGGAGAAGAGGTCGAGGCCTAGCTATTGGAAATAAAGAAAAATTTACAACTGCATGATTACCCCTCCCAGGTAGAAGCTAGAATCGCAACCTACCACTTGCAAGGAAATGAATCCATATGGTGGGATCAACTTAAGAAATCTAAGAACCTTGATGAGAAGAGGATATCATGGAGGCAGTTCAAAGGTTATTTTGAAGAGAAATATATGTCTAAGTATTATTATGAAAGGAAGATGAAAAAGTTCTTTGAACTCGAGTTGGGAAGCATGATAGTGGATGAATATGAAAAGAGGTTATTTGAATTGTTGAAGTATGTTGACTTCATCAAGGATGAGAAGGTMAAATTACAAAGGTTTCTAAGTGGGTTAYCCTACTTCTACAGTGACAAGATTYAGTATGATAACCCCRRGAYCTTGGAGGAAACCATAAGAAGAGCAAGTGATCCGGACTATTTTTGGCACGAAATGAGAGCGGACATATAATAAATAAATGTTTAGATATATCTYGGATATCCAATAATATAACARAAATGTATCAGAGATGCAACCATAAACACAGAGACACATTAATACACAATTTTCTATTAATGAKCGAAAATGTACAAAGACTGTAAAAATACAGAGTGAAAGACTCGCTAGAATGGTGGCARCTTATCTCTGAGAAGAGATGTGTCCGCTACTCGCATTCACAAGAAKATGATTTTACAATGAGGCTCCAAAGGCCTTTTTATCATAAAGAAAATCCAAAACCCTAACCTTGGAAGATGAAAAGCCAACAGTTTTGTGGACCCCGTTTTGGGTAGTTTGGTGTATCAACTTCCTGGGGGCGTAACTTTGGCATATGATCTTCATTTGGGGTGCATGATATCTTGTTGGAAAAGTATCATAGAGGAGATTCATTTAGGGGGCTCAATAAGAGCCTTCAACTATCATTGAGAAGCTTGATCCCAAAAATCCTTCATTTAGGCCCTCAAAATGGTCTCGGAAGTTAAAAACTACTAAAAATAGTAAATTACCAAAATTGACAGAAAATTGTTTTGAGCCAGTTGGAAAAGGTGGGTGGCCCCCGATATCCACCTGGATCAGCAAGTCATATTTATGAGCATAGCAAAGGAAATCCAGTTTTCCAAAAATCTTGGAGTGACAATATGAAGAGTAAAAAGGATCAAAGGCAAAAAGGTTTTAAGACACCCTTTTTCAAGAACAACACCCAAGAAAATTAGCAAGGTAAATCAACCAAAACGAACACAAGAATGCAGAGTCATTTGGGAAAAGGCCAAGGAAGTAGCCTATACAATGTTTTGGATGTGAGGGAAATCATTTATATAGGGACTGCCCTCACAAAGGAGAAAGAATGAGATTTTCCACAACATTTAGGAGGTTGAAACAATGGAAGACATAAGAGGAAGCATGCCAAGGATTTATGCATCCTTGGACAAAAAGCAAGAAGAATATTAATCCCCCATGATTAAAGTGGAAGGTAAGATTGATAACCAACCCATAGCAATTTTAATTGATTCTAGAGCTAGCCATAGTTACATAAACTCTAACATTGTTGAAAGGTTTCACTTGTAAAGGAGTAATCATAATAAATCTTGGTTAGTTCAGTTAGCCACACAGGATAAGAGGAAAATCAATGAGTTTGTTAAAGATTGTCCAATAGACATGAATGGACTCAACATAAAGGTAGATGTAAACATCATACCATTGGGTTCATATGATTGTCTAATTGGCGTGGATTAGTTGGAAAAACGCCATGTTGTCCTAGAGTGTTACAACAATACAATCATGTGTCTTGATAAAGAAGGGAAACAAGGCAAGGTTCAAGGCATTCCAAGAGCTATAGTTTTTATAAAGATTTAAACTATGCAATTGAAAAAAAAATCAGAGGAAGGGATGTCATATTTGTGCATCCCATATGGAAGAGGCAACCAAAGATAAAGTGTAAAGAATTGAAGACCATCCGGTCTTGAGGGATTTTGAATATGTTTTTAAGGATATTCCAGGATTACCACCAAAGAGATACATTGATTTCCATATTAATTTGGTGCCAGGAGTTGCCCCAATGTCTAAAATGTCGTACAGAATGGGTACGCTTGAATTGAGAGAGTTGTAGATGCAACTTGAAGAATTATTAAATAAGGGGTATACACGTCAAAGTGTGTCACCTTGGGGAGCCCCGGTTATTTTTGTGAAGAAGAAATATGGAACCTTAAGGATGTGTATTGATTACAAACAACTTAATAAGGTCACAATAAAGAAAAAATATCCTTTGTCAAGAATTGACAATTTGTTTGATTAGCTAAAAGGTGTAAGAATATTTTCAAAGAGTGACTTGAGATTAGGTTATCATCAAGTGAGGATAAAGGAAGAAGACATCAAAAAGACAACATTCCAGACAAGATACGAGAATTATGAATTCATAGTAGTACCATTTGGACTATCAAATGCCCCGACTATTTTTATGTGTCTAATGAATGGAGTGTTTAGGGAATACCTGGACAAGTTTGTAATTGTGTTCTTAGATGATATACTGGTATACTCTAATTCAAAAGAGGAACATGAGCAACATTTAAGATTGGTGTTGCAAGTTTTAAGAGAGCATAAGTTGTATGCTAAGCTAAGTAAGTGTATCTTTTATCAAAAGAATATCCACTACTTGGGGTATATCCTTTCAACAGAAGTGATAACAATTGATCTTGAGAAGATAGAGGCCATTAGAGGATGGTCATCACCAAGAAACGTTACAGAGGTCAAATTATTCATAGGTCTTTCCAGTTATTACCAAAGATTAATAAAAGGGTTCTCAAATATTGCAAGCCCAACCACTTCCTTGAAAAAGAATGGAGTGAAGTTTGAATGGACTTCCAAGTGTTAAGAAAGATTTTAGTAGTTGAAAGACATCTTGACAAGTGCACCAATGTTGAAGATTACAGATCTAGATGAAGATTTTGTCATGTACATTGATGCATGCAAGGAAGGGCTCGCTGGAGTTCTTAGTCAAAATGATCATGTGATATGCTATGAATCTAGAACATTAAAAGAACATGAGAATAATTATGCTACCCAAAATCTAGACTTAGCAACAATTGTACATGCATGGAAACATTACCTTATGGGGAATAAATTTGAGCTAAGGACATACCAGTGTGGTTTGAAGCATGTGTTTGGACAACCAACATTAAATTCCAGACGAGCTAGATGGTTGTATATTCTAAGGAGAATGACTTTGAAATTAAGCATATAAAGGGCAAGGAAAATCAAGTGGTTGATGCACTCAGCATGAGAGCTCATAAAGTGCATGATGTAGCCATTAGTGTGTATAGGACTAATCTGAAAGATCAAATCATTGTAGCAACAAATTTGTATCAGTAGTATCTAAAAGTAAATAGATATTACAACAAGGTAATTTTCAACGGAAATTTAATTATTATGAGTTGAAAGAAGATGAAATTATCATGTACAAAGGTAAGGTATATGTGTTGAATTCTAGTGAACTAAAAAATGTAGTTTTGAAGGAAATGCATAATGTGCCATATGTTGGACACCCAAGATATTAGAAGAAAATTGCAGTTGTAAGAAGCCAATACTTCTGGCTAGGAATGAAAAAACAAGTGGCTAATTACATAGCTAGATGTCTAGAATGCTAGAAAGTGAAGGTTGAGCATAGGCATCCAGCAGGGTTGTTGTAGCCATTTCCCTTTCCAAAATGGAAGTGGGAAGTTGTCACAGTTTATTTCATTACTAAGCTTCCCATAACAATGAAGAAGCATTATTCCATTATGGTGGTGGTGATAAATTAACTAAGGAAACACATTTTATCGTAGTGAAGACTACATACAAGGCGGCAAATATTACAGAAATTTATATGAAAGAAGTTGTGAGGCTGCATGGAGTGCCTAAGGAAATAGTTTCAAACAGAGATCCAAAGTTTACTTCGAATTTTTGGAAGGGTTTTTTCAAAGGCTTTGGGACAAATTTAAATCTTAGTACAACGTATCACCCAGAGTTAGATGGGAAAACATAGAGGACTAACAGAATAATTGAAGACATGCTTCGAATGTATGTGATGGACCAACCATCAAAGTGGGAATATTACATTCATTTAGTTGAATTTTCCTACAATAATGGGTATCATGTCTCATTGAAAATGAGTCCATTTGAAGAATTATATGGTAGAAATTTAACACTTCAGTGATTTGGAATAATCCAGCAGACAGAGCAGTCATTGGGCTAGATTTGTTGAAGGAAATGGAAGAGCAGATGGAAGAGATTAACCAGAATTTAAAGGCTACCCGAGATAGGCAGAAAACTTATGCAGATAAGAACATGGTGTTTATATATTTCAAATTGGGTGAACATTTGTTTTTAAAAGTGAAGGCGAAAAGAAGCTTGTTAATATTAGGAAGTTTCCCAAAGTTGGCAGCAAGATATTGCGGACCTTTTGAAATCTTAGAAAAGATAGGGCTCGTTGCATACATGTTAGAATTTTCTACATCCATGAGAGTTCATGATGTATTTAATGTATCATTATTAAAGAAATATTTTCTTTATCCTAATCACATAATTGATTGGAATGTGATCCAGGTGGAGCACATAGGATATTTTTGGGTGGAACCAATACACATCCTGGACTGAAAAGTCAAAGTGCTCAGGAACAAATCCATATGGTTGGTAAAGGTTCAATGGACCTACTATGGTCCTAAATATTCTACATGGGATAAGGAAGAAAACATGCAGGAAGAATACCCACAAATTTTTTACAATTTTGAAGGAAACGAGATGCAAGACCCCATTTTGAGCAGCTAGAGTTCGAGAACCACATCTCAGAGTCCTAGCCAACTGTGTTTGAGACCCTGATAAAAGAATGGCCCATTCCTTGGGTTAATCTTGATAAAAATATGGTACATTCTTTGGATTAGTCATGATAAACAAATGGTGCATTCCTTGGGTCAGTGAGTTGAGACAAACGAGAGATTATGGTTGGAACTAATGGTGGAGTTGTGAAAGTGCAGAATTTTTATTTTCTAAGTATTGAGATGTAAATTTGCATATATGTATATTGGCATAGTGTGCACCAAGAACAACGCACAATTGTAGGGGAGGGGGGATGTAACATCCCCACTATAATCCCCAGTTTAATTAATGCTTAATGTAGATATAATATGTGGCTATGACCAAGCGATGTAATATGCAAATTGTATTTCTATGTTTTAATAATAAAAATGTGATGTCATCTGCTAAGGGGACATGGATAGAGATGGGGGATGGATTAATCCACAAGAGGGGGGGAGAGTCTAAGAGAATGGTCAAGAGGGGGTCTAAGGGGGAATTACCCATGTATATTAATTCAACCCATTTTTCTAAATTTTCTATTGGTATATGAAATTTATAATTTTTTATTGAGAGTTCCCAAAGCCAATAATTGAATACATGTAAGAGGGTGGGTGTGAGGGGTCACATCCTAAATTTATTGGACACATTAGGGGGGGGTGAGTAAAATAATCTTGGGGAAGTGTTTGATTCAAGTAAGCAAGCCAAAGGAAAGGAAAATTCATAATGGGTTGGGACAACAGTTTTACATAATGAATTTTTGTGCATGAGGAGGAAGTAGAGATCCAGAAAGAGAGCTTGGAGCTAGTGCAACCATGGAGGGTGAATTCTAGAGCATGTTGGAGCATATTTGAAGCGAATTGGAGACAAAGACTGAATACCCAGGTTTTCAGGCCTAAAGAGTGAACTCCTAAGTGAGTTTCACTAAAACAACAAGTGTTTGTTGTTGTTTGCTGGTAATTATCCTAGCAGCAAGTTCCCTTGAGTTCTCAGCTGAGATATTCATGGTTACCTTTTCCAGAGAGATCCTGATAAACAAATGGGACACCCAAGGGACTGATATCAGTGAAGGGGTACATTCCTTGGGTTGGACATGTCAAGAGAAAGAAAGTTGGTTGAAAATCGGGATAGTTGTAGGGAGATACCAGTGAGTTGTGAGTTTTATGGGTTGTGAGTGGACAGTGAGAAACCACCTTCTTTTGTGGATTACTAGCCTCGGCTCATGGGTGATTGGTTGTTGATATTTGGAACAATTAGTCTATGGTTGGGTGGAATGTTTGTCCCAAGTAGTTGGTTGCACAACATTTTTAAAAGATAAGTGTTTGATTTGTTTTTTGTTTTGTATTTAACTCATTATGAGTTAAATTGTTGTGCATGAACTCTGTGTATTTGGAAATAATTTATATGTTGTTGTATTGATTTATTAGACTGTATTTCATGTCTATTTATCCTGTTGTAGATGCATGTAATTAATTGTATCAGACAATAGCTAAATTTGGTTTTAATTTGTAGCTAAAAGCTACAAGAAATTTAAATTAGTTAGAAGAGTTTTGTTTTTGTGAATTTTTTGCACCGTAATGTCCCTCGGTTGGGCTAGGGGACATTACAGTAACCAAAGAAAAATAGTTGATGGGAAAGAAACCACTTGACAACTCCAAACCTAAAAATAATCATTGAAAGAAATTATAAGGAATTAGAGTGGCTTCAATTTCATATGGGTAGAATTAATCACTCAAAATTTCCATTCATTGTATATGGGACAGCAAGCACAAAACTCAAAAGAAACTCAATCAAGAAAAATCTTCTAATTAGAATCACATAAATATGAATATGGGAGAAATATGAGTGTTCATATTTACCACAAGAGGGACTAAATATTATCCTTATTTTAAAATATTCCACTTGTAAGATGAAAAAAATTATTGAAAAAGATTTGACACGGTGAACATGTATAAAATCAGTTATCTGAAAATTACCCGACACATAGAAAATTTTGAGAATAAAATAAAACAATGTTTCCCATATCAAAATTAAATTCAAAGATTCATTCAAGGGAAAAATTAGTAGGCAAACCTTCTATTTTTTTCCACCTTCAATGAGAATTTCATGTATTATTCAACCAACAACAAAAAAGAAAAGACAAACAGAAAAATTATCGAAAACTAGAAAGCAAAACTAATACTATGCAAAGAAAATACACTATCTTATTTTATCCTACTCCTATCATATGCTACAATGGCTAGAAATAATGAACTATGTAAATTCATAATGCCAATGTAGTCATCCATGTAATCCCAAACATGCACACACATGTTCATTATAGAAAATTAGTAGTTGAACTTGGAATAAAAATAAACTAAAAGTAGGAAAAATTAAAACTTGATAAAATCTATCCACCGTATTATATATGTGACAACAATAAGTCATGAGAACATTATTTGAATAAGATTCCTCCAACGATTCTTCAATTCTATCATAAAATCTACCATGACTAACATAGAAATGATGGAGGGATTTCATGGGAAAGTAGCATACCATATGAGAACCATGCATAGAGTCTATATGAAGTGTACTTGGTGGGATAATTCTTGTGCTACTATATTTATTTACCCTAGAAGACAAACCAAAAGAATGAGGGCTTGACATAACCATCGTCGTAGACCGAAGTTCCTCATCATCTCGGCAAGCCTCCTGGAGCTCATACTTCAAGAAACCATGAACTTGAGATGCATTAGTGGAATAAAATGATAAATGTGTGCGAGGGAAAACCATAAAATAAGAGATATCTTCAATCCAATGGTGGAAGCCACTTACATGAACAATCTCAACTAAAGGGTTTCTTGAACAAGAAGATTCACTATTGATAAAAACAAAATTGAAGATGAAAAAGAAGAATACATCGTTTGATATACATTTTCTACAACATTTCCTTCATCCCATGAAGAAGGTTGATAAGGCATAGTTGTACTAAGTTCATCGGGGGAGGCCTTATCCTCTCTATCTTCCATATGCACAGTACCACCATCAAGCACTTCAAAAGGGGTCGGCCCTATTGAGTTTATTTGAATAGGACAATGGGTGGCTTCTTGTAAGATCAAACCATTAAAGAGATCAAGATACTAAAAATATTGAGTAGAATAATTAAGAGAATGAAAGGCCTCTCTTTAACAAGAAACATTTTCAAAAAATGAATTTTTAAATGGTAGTTCCTCATCCTCAAAAACATGGGTGACTGATTGAGAATTGCTAGGCTCCAAGCTAGACACGGTTTCACAATCAACATGTTCTTCCTCAACATGGTTTTCTTGGTGCCCGGGCAACCCCAAGTTCTATCTCCTTGGTGACTTGAGTGAGGGTCTTCGTGCCCAACAAAAAATGGAATGAACATTAGTTTGGGCAATATGGAAATTACTCCTCTGCTTGGGCAATTGATGAAAGTATCCAAAATGATTTTACCATGGAGGAAAAACACTATCTTTATCTCATTCCCAAGTGTTTCCTTGAAGTAAACTCAAACTATTCAACTTCCATTGGCAACAATAAAATGTAGCTCACTCAATTATTTCCATTTGACAAACCAAAGCATCAGTTTCTTATCTCAACTCTGTAAGTAAGGTATTGGCATGTGTAGCTAGTTATCATTTGTGAATTGCACTGATGAAATTTTTAAGGCTTAGTTTTTTCCCTCGTAGAATGTCGATTTCATTAACAAGGTACTTGTAAGCTATTTTATTAACCTTTTGCACACCCGTTTCTCCATTAAAATATTAATAGATCTTTAAGTGAAGAAAGAGAAGCACACAGTAAATCCTTTTTTTTGTGGCTAGGAATACAAGATCCATCAAATTCATCAAGATATTTGTGATTTTAAAACAAAAATGAGGTAAGGAATATAAGACCTAGACAAAGGTTCATAGATATCCCATCCATCTCTCTCGACTAACATAATCTCCAGTATCAATATGCTTTGCCTCCTCCGGTAGACATAGAAGCACTTAAAGAAATCTAAAACTCTACGAACACATAAATTATGTTTGAAAATATTATATGGTCAAATATTCTCATATTTACAGAGTATCTAATAGGAAGGAATTGTCACCACCTCATAACATGATGGAGAGCCTAATTCGACATCTCGATCCTGGTCTTAAAAAACTAAACTAGTAATTGGTCTCGTTAATTTGGAAAGAATTCAACGTGTTATAAGTTCCTCATATTTGTGTTTCGCAAGCTTGGGTGAATGAGTTTATAGCTCATCATGATGTGTATTAGTTAGTAAGCATCTGTTGGAGTTCATCCACATCTATTTTTTCACGAGAATCATTATGGGAATGTACCCAGTCGAACATATGCAGGAAGATGTAAAGGATATGATTTGATGAGTAGGTTTTATGAAGCACCAAACAATCATGAGGTTTTATAACATGTTAACATTTTGTTAAAATCTCTCAAATCATTTTTTAATGTAAATTCAGAAATTCTACCTCGATGTATAGTTTTTGAGATACTTGCACAAAATATCTAGCTAATAATGAAACATACACAGCTTGCACATGGTGTGAAGAGAAGACAAAAAATGGAGGAAAGATGAAAGAATTTATATTAACTATATTCCACACTCAAAGAGTGAATAATTTACAATAGATATAGGCTACATGAGTAACTAATGTGCCATAGTAGTGATCTAGATAGATCCATACACTCACTAACAGACA
>JZKD02S1612158.1:79482-90089 GCA_000966675.3 Picea glauca
GGAAGGACAGAGGTGTTGTAACGTCAAGACCCCTCGAAGGTCAAAGTCGTGAAGTATTGGGGACTCTGGATCTAAGAATTCTTTGAGACCCCTCTTGATATTTCTATCATGAGGACATGTGTATCATGTCGAGAGCACTTGGGGGCCCATGTGTCGAGTTACGGTGTTTCTAGGTATGGTGACCTCGCGATCGTTGATAATAAAGGACACGTGGAACCCGATCCTGTACTCCGGAGGTTTAACACACTGGAAGTAAGTAGCTGTAAAAGGTTGAAGACTCCCAAAGTCACAGGGAGCTGAAGGAGATATGAACCTTCCATGAACCAGGACGTGTGTCAGTATATCATTAACTCTGAAGGAGAGCCACTCCGAAGGATTTGAATCTTGGTGCTTCGAAAATCCCCGAAGCTCGGAGTAACGGAGAGGATCTCAACCGTCTTTCATATAGGGACACGTGGTGGACGATCTGTTACTTCGGAGGATAGCCACTTCGGATAAAAGTGGAACAAGAACCCCCAAATATTGAAGGTTGTATTCCACCTGAGCCATCGATCTCAGAGGATAGGTGTCATAAGATCTGATACTCCAGAAGGTTTTCACTTTGGAGGTTTGCGGTTGTGAGTTCTTGGGAATTTTCCAAAGTGCAGAGTCCTGAAGTAAAACAAAATCATTGATGTTTAGTGGATGTGTGGCATAAGATCATGCAGTCCAAAGACTCGGCACTCCAGAAGACTCAAGAGGAGGTGTTTTGGAACTCGTCGAAGCACCTGAGCCTGAAGTTTCGGTGGTCCGTTGATCTGGAAAGAGAGAAGGGACTGTCGATCCCTCTCCCCTCATTTCGAAACTTCGCCAGTTCGAAGTTTAGAAGAATTGGTGAGTGGTGAACTGGAAACGCCTGAAGCCCAAAGTTCTGAAGCGCCCTTTGAGTAGGCGTCAAGTCATAGCCCAAGGTCATATGAAGGAAGGGGCCTAGCATGGAAAGCTAGCACCTACTGCTCAAATCATTCAAAAGGGGCCAAGAAAGAGCTTGCAGGTTTGGAAGAACCTACACTTTGGTGAAAGGGGAACCTAGAGAGAGTTAAGGGAAAAAAACATTTGATGCCCCACCCCTTAAAAGAGCACCTAGGGGTCAGGTGTGTTACAAATTGGTATCAGAGCACGAAGACAACACTTGGCCTAATTGGGATCATGCATGAATCGTATGAAAATATGTTTGGAAGACTTTAAGGGGTAACACCCTAACTTACCCCTTTCCTGAGAAGCTTAGTAAACCTTTACTTAAGAGAGGAATGAGATCTTTTATTGTTTATAGATGTTTTGGAAATTTGCACGGTATATTACTAATGTTTCAAAATAAAGAAGTTGACTTCACTTGGCAATCGTATATGTTGTTTTACATACATAAGATTGGGTTACCAAGTCTAGGATGAGCATGTGAAGAATATTATTGCTTTAATGAAGATTAAACCTTGTATGTGTGTATAATTTCTCACGATCAGAGGAATGAGTCTGGTGACCATTCTCTGAAAAGGGAGAGCATGCGCAACTCTCGGGCTTCGAAGGGAACTAAGAAACGTTTTTTTTTTTGTTTGGTTTCTGGGTACAGGAATCATTGGGCAGGGTTTTTCTAATCAAGTTGATAAACAGATTTGTAGAAATATAGAGTGATTGAGTGAGAAATCACAGCATCCTCCCTTGTTTGGTGGATAGGAAACTAATCTGCCAGAATTCTTGTGGGAGGAGGAGAGTGGCCTCCATCCCTGACTGTTGTTGAACAGAAGGAATAATTATAGGTGTAATGGTTAAGACTGATCTTGACCTAAATATACTTTGGATTTCTAAACTAAGATACTTAGTAAGTAACACAATTTGAAATTGCATTTGGGATTTAAGGGAATAGTCCAAATGATATTAGACATTAAATTGTTAAAACTAAGATAAAATGGTTGACTAAATGTTGATTCTGAATGTGGTAAAGAAAGTGTTGGGGCACTTCTAGAATCCCAATGGTTCAGATTGACATCTAGTGGTTGATGGTAGCCATATAGATATAGTTGGATGCTAGATTGGTTGTCCTGTTACCTTGGGCATAGTTTTAATTGCCCATATTGTATTTGTAAGTTGGGTAATGATCTATGGAAAATTATGGCAAGAGTGTTTTCTTTCTAGTTGTTATTGTACAGAAGAGACAAAGGTAACCTTTGTTGGTTATTACGAAGAGAAGGAAACATCAGTAGTCATATAAGTGACCATAATATTTAACTAACGAACACTAATGATAAAACTAAATTATCAAGGTGAATAAAGAGGTGCAAGAGATGCACCTGCATATACACAAATATGTGCATACATACTTACGAGAATAATATGACTGCAAACTCTTAGCTGAGAGAGAAGCTCAGTGTTGAGTGTTCCTATGAGACTTATCATAAGAATGATTTGAAGTTCCTTGGGAGAAGGATATAGAAGTTTGATATGTCCATGTGTGTGAATGACATGGAAAAAGGTGCAAGCAATGAGCTTGCATGATGAACGTATGAACTTTGTGTTTTTATGCTTGAGTGCATGGATTTAATGCATTATGAAGCTTCTTGATATGAAGCTTGATAGTAATACCAATTAGGTATGAATTATATTAAATGTGAAAGTGATGCACATGTATGATGTAAGAGTATAGGTACACTAAAGGCACTAGGTGACTACCTAAATGAGTGAAATGAGAGACAAGCATTTCACTTCCCAAAATTGAATGAATACCATGGTTGCATGGTTGACTCTTATTTGAAGAGTCATAGAAGTTTTGTTTGAGTGACAGCTTGAGGTGGATGTATTCCATTCCCTCAGGAAAGACTAATATAAATAGATGAGAGAATAAATGAGCGAGGATGCTCTGTTATCATGATACGAGGCAAATGATTATGCCTTTGAGGGTCACATGAGAATGACTTTGAACAATCATGTGTTGACTAATTTTAAAGTAGAGATGTATGTAGACTGTGAAATATACCCATGATAGCTACACACAGGCTTATGATTATGCATATGGTTAAGATGTAAGTTAACAAAACCAGAATATGTGTGGACACATAATTTGGAAGCATGACAAAGGTGCATGTTTATATTCCTCATGAAATATTTGGTACCCAGCTAAATCCAACTCAAGGTTGAGGCAATCATAGATAGTGAAGGATATGTAATAAGGAAGTTGCATGTTGAAGGAGTTCCATGTGGAGGAACTGTGTGAAAACTCTGTCAGGAAAACAGAGCCACAACCTTGTTCACTACTAATATTGTTTTAATGTTATGCATGAACTTTTGAAAGGCAGTTGAATACCTTGGATACCCAAGTAGGGTATGATTCAGGAAGGAGAATCTGAGTTATGGAGGTGTGAACCTTTGGTAGTAAATATTGTTTATATTCCTTGGAAGAATTCATGAACTGATATGCCATGAATGCATTGACCAATCAAGGAATGCTTAAATTCATTCATGTGAAACCTTGGTTTTCATGAATGATGATTTAAGGTTGTGATCGATTCATGGTAGAAAATATGGTTCTGCTAAAATAATAATTAGGGACAAAGAATCCATATGGTAATAAGTTTGTTGAATTCTAACTCACCTTGGCGAGAGTGCCTAACCTAAAAAGTGATAATCTGAAGTC
The DNA here is from genome assembly GCA_000966675.3 of Picea glauca. Taxonomy (NCBI): domain Eukaryota; kingdom Viridiplantae; phylum Streptophyta; class Pinopsida; order Pinales; family Pinaceae; genus Picea; species Picea glauca. Next base: position 83,147 of record JZKD02S1612158.1, read on the forward strand.
TATGCAAGGGTGCATTATGTGTGAATGTAACCATGAACATTGGCACATTGATTAAATTCACTTAATGTTGAATTGCATCTGGAAAGGTTGATATATTGAACTAATGCATATGTAAGGAATGAAATTTCATTTTTCTTTATACCATCGAATAGATAAAAGTGATTTGATTGTTAGCATGCACCATTTAAGAATTGTTTGTAATGATGTTATAAAGGTGCAGTGAAAATATATGTGCATGGGAAACTAACAATTCGTTTGGTTGATTGAAGTTAAAAGTGCAAGAAGAAAAGACTCTTGGATATGATTGTGCTATAAGTCCATAAGGAAGGCTAATTACCTGTTGAGCCAAACCACAAGAATGGCATTTTCTTTGAAGCAAATGAATTTGATTGTTAGTGTGCATAGTCTTGAAATTGTTTGTGAACCACTGCAAGTGTGCAATGAACATGTAATGTGCATGAGAACTAACAGCTTGTCTGGCTGAGGAATGTTGAAATCACAGGAAACAAAGGGTCTTGGATATGGCAGTGTTTTAAGCCCATAAGGAAGACCAAAATTGTTTGTTGAGCCAAATTTCTATGGCAAGGAAAGTTCCATAATTGGTGAATCTGGTTTTGTGCGGAACAGATCTGAAAATAAATGAGGAAATTGGAAAATCTATGGGTGACAGAATTGCAATAAAATTCTGAAATTTAGAATTTATGATGATGTCTCATGAATTTTTGTATACTTGTGATACATATGAGAAGAAAAGATATGCCCAGAAAGGACAGATGAAGGCTATCAAGTTGAAAAGCATGAAAAATGGCTATTGTTGAGCCATGAGAACCCTATGGTAAGTCATGATTGCTTGAAATATGTTATGTTGAGGTAACACAAGCCGGAGGGACGCCTCGGTAGAGCAAGTCTGAGGGATGCCTCAACTATAAGGCTCAATGAAGTCTCTAGAACTCTTATTGTGCGAGAAAGCTTTAGCAATGCAAGATGGATCACTCGAGGAATTCCATAGCAAAGAAGGGGATGCCTGAGCCTAGGTCTGGAGGGTGAGTGACTGCAAGGAAGAGGATACTTTAAAAATTCTTATAAAATATTGATTGGGATCATGCACACAATGCATATCTCCAGGAAAAATAGTGAGCCTGGATAACAAGACAACCATGTGGATGCAAATCTATGAACTACACAAACAATTATTGTGCTAGATTATGAAATTTTCCTCTTGAATTTGAACAATAGTAAAATGTTTTCGCATAAGACTATGATTAATGTGCTTGTTGTCCAAGAATTATTGAGGGCAGGTGATGAAGGTCACGAATTATGAAGCGGTTGAATAAGAAAGGCATGACAGGTGTTATTGAGAAAGAACATCAAGGACAATGTTCCCTTTAAGGGGGAGGGGATTGTAACACACATGTTTCCCCCAACTTGTAATTAATCATTAATTAGGATTACCATGTTGTGGCATGGGAACGGTGTAAATGTATTATTGTTTGAATAGCCAAACAATTGACTTTGGGGGTGAAGCCTTGAAAGTACTAACCATGATATCACTAGAGGAAAGAATGTGAAAACTATGAGAGAGGGTTTGTTGATTCAAATGAACCCAAATTCATCTTTGATGAGGATAAAAAACCTCCTCCAGATCCCAATGAGAGAAATCAGTTAATGAAGAAAGGACCAGTGGTTGAACCGTCAACCACCCCCATGAATGGAAGCATGGTCTAGTTGCGGAATGTCAGCCCGAAGTACCACAGGGTCCTGTAGACCTAGACTAACCTGAGCTTTCCTTTTGACAGAAGGAACAGGATAGAAGGGATGTGTGTGCAAGGCATGTAAGGGAATAAAGAGAAGAGTGGAGAATGTGAGGAGCTCTCCAGTTGAGAATGGGCAAAAGGTCACGATCTTGATGCTAAAGAAGCATCTAATAAACCTCGTCGAGGTCGTAACAGAGGGAGGAATCCCTAAGAGTTCGTAGAGAATGGGACCTGAACAGAAGACCGTGAGCTTGATGCTGAGGGAGCATCTGATAAACCTTGCAGGAGATGTGAAAGAGAAAGGATTGTTGAGAATAAGCATAAATTCCCTAGTGATATCATGGCTTGGCACAGGGGTGACCAAAGCGCTAAGAATGAATGCCTCTAAGCCTATGGTTGGGTGGAAAGGCGAACACCTACAGTTAGTTAGTTGGCTACCACCTGTAATAGATAAGTATTCTCATATCCTATGTAATTGAGTTGTAACTATGAATTAAAGTTGGATATCCTATGAATGTTTCAGGGATGTGTATGTTTTCTTGATGATTAAACTGTATCCCTCTATATTTGCTTGATTGTGTATTTAAGCAAGTAAGGAACTATATGGTTTGTATATGTAAATGATCGAGCCCCGTGGCGGCTCAAGTTAAAATAAAGGAATTGTGAGTTCATCGACCTTGGGCGTAGTTTCGCATATGCATGACGACATTCCTAGTCATTCTGAGTCTTCCGGAGGGAGGAGTATGTCAAGCTCAGAAGAGGTAGTGCATGTATGGACCGAGTCTCTGTGAAGCGGGCAGAGACCGAGAACTGCTTAAGTTCTAGAGTTGATGAATGAGTGCAAGGGGTGTGCGAAAGGATCCCTCTAAGTGTTAAGTTCAGGAGGAATAGCGCAAAGTGCCTAAGTATTTTAGAGCTGATGAAGCTCATGAAGGATAGCGAGATTAAAGTCTCGAAAGGGGAGATCCTTTCATTTGGAAGACAAATGGATGAGATTAGTTCAGGAGGATCCAATGCTCTTCATAATCGTCGGATATGGAGAAGGGACGTAGATGTTAATCCTTCGAGCCCTTCAAACTTCTGAAGTTCGGCGAATTGGATATATTCTTCCTATAGGAGGTGAATTCCCCAAAGTCCCGAAGTTAATATGGGTCGTAGATCTGAGGATTCCTGGGAGCTATCCCAACCATCGGATCTACAATGTAGTCCACCCAGCGTTGGATGCTTCAGAAGGACATAGGTGTTGTAACGTCAAAACCCCCCGAAGGTCGGAGTCGTGAAGTATTGGGGACTGTGGATCTAAGGATCCTTTGGGACCCCTCTTGACCGTTCGATAATGGGGATGCATGTATAATGTCGAGAGCACATGGGGGCCCGTATGTCAGGTGACGACATTTCCAGGTATGGTGACTTCACGACCGTAGATAATAAAGGAAAGGTGGCACCAGATCCTGTACTCTGGAGGTTTAACACACCGAAAGGAAGTAGGTGTAAAAGGTGGAAGACTTCCGAAGTTGCAGGGAGATGGAGGAGATATGAACCGTCCATCAACTGAGACGTGAGACGTGTGTCAGTATATCATTAACTCTAGAGGAGATCCACTTTGGAGGATTTGAAGCTTGGTTCTTCAGAAATCCTCAAAGCTTGGAGTAATGGAGAGGATCTGAATCGTTATTCATTTAGGGATGTGAGGCGGGTGATCTATTACTTTGGAGGATAGCCACTTTGGAGAAAAGTGGAACAAGAACCCTCAAAGCCTGAAGGCCGGAGTCCACCAGAGTTGCCGATCTCAGAGGAGAGGTGTCAAAATATTTGACACTCCAGAAGGTTTACACTTCGGAGGTTTGCGGTTGTGATTTCTTGGGAATTAGCTGAAGCACAGAGTCTTGACGTAAATTAGAACCATTGATGTTTGGTGGACACGTGGTGTAATATTGCGAAGTCTAGAGACTCGACACTTTGGAAGACTTGAGGGGAGGTGTTTTGGAACTCGCCAAAGCGCCTAAGCCCGAAGTTTCGGTGGGTTGTTGATCTGGAAAGGGAGAAGGGATCATCGATCCCTCTCCCATCAGTTCAAAATTTCGCCAGTTCAGAGTTCAAAAGAATTGGTGAGTAGTGAAGTGGAAATGCCCAAAGTTTTGAAGTGCCCTTTGAGTAGGTGTCGGGTCACAGCTCGAGGTCATATGAAGGAAGGGGCTTAGCATGGAAAGCTAGCACCTGCTGCTTAAATCCTTCAAAAGGTGCTAGGAAAGAGCATGTGGGTTTGGAAGAACTTGCACTTTGGTGAAAGGGGAACCTAGAGAGAGTTAAGGGAAACAAAATTTTGATTCCCTGCCCCTTAAAAGAGCACCTAGGGGTCGGGTGTGTTACATAGACCCTTCAGGCAGAAAAGGTACATTTGTGGGATACAGTGAATCTTCGAAGGCATATCGTATCTACATCCCTGGTCAAAGACAAATTGAGGTGAGTAGAGATGTTATCTTTGAAGAAGAGATAGCCTTTCAAAGATCCAGACAATCCCAGATGGAGATTGACAGTGAGACAATACTTTCTCCCCCTTCATTAGTTCAAAGGGAGACAACCATTATTCCAGTTGTTCCAGTTGATCCAATTGATATCCCTAGAGACATTGCAATAGGCCTTAAAAGGCCTGCCTAGGCTTGACAAACTCTGTAGGAGGCAGAGGGCCATGCAGCTCCTCAAGGCACATCCCAAGAGAGAAAGAGACCAAAGATATTTTTGACCTACTTTTCAGCCATGAGCCACATCATTGATATTGAGCCTTCTTGTCATGGAGAAGCAATAGGTCTGCAGGTATGGAAAGATGCCATGGCAGAAGAGTATCACTCCATCTTAAAAAATGATGTGTGGGATATTGTTCCGAGACCAAAAGAGAAGTTTGTATTTACTTCCAAATGGATCTATAAGATCAAGCATGCAGCTGATGGAAGTGTCAAGAAATACAAAGCGAGATTTGTAGCCAAAGGATTATCATAGGTGGAGGGAATTGACTATGAGAAGACATTTTCCCCAGTAGCTCGATACACTTCCATCTGTACTATCATTGCACTAGTTTCATCCATGGGTTGGAAACTACATCAAATGGATGTAAAGACATCCTTTCTCATTGGTGAGATTGAGGAAGAAGTTTACATTGAGCAACTAGCGGGATTTGTGATACACGATGAGAAAATTCATGTGTGTGGGTTGAAGAAATCCTTGTATGGACTAAATTAGGCACCTCATGCTTGGTACGAGAAGACGGATGGATTCTTGATGAGTTTGGGATTCAGCAAGAGTGTTGTTGATACAAACCTATATTATCATATTGTTGGTGACGAGTGCCTAATTTTGGTCCTGTATGTGGATGACTTATTCCTCACCGGTTCAGAAAGACTTATTTTTGAATGCAAGCGAGCATTGACTTCTGAATTCGAGATGAAGGATATGGGTATGATGCACTACTTCTTGGGACTAGAAGTATGGAAGAGGACTGATGATATTTTCTTGAGTCAAGGAAAATATACAGTGGAGATATTGAAGAAGTTTCGTATGACAGACTGCAAATCCATGCCTACACCAATGGTGATGGATTTGAATAATATGACCGATGCTTCTACTGATATAGGTGAGATCGATCCACATTTATACCGACAGTTGATTGGATCATTGATGTATCTAGTTAACACCAGACCTGACATATGCTATGCAGTGAATGTACTTAGTCATTTCATGAGTCATTCAAGACAGACTCACTGGATAGCAGCGAAGCATGTATTGAGATATCTACGAGGCACAGTTGGATATGGCATGAGATATGCCTCTATTGTAGACATCAGTTTGTAGATATATGTCGATGCATATTGGGCAGGGAGTGCACTGGACTAGAAGAGCACATCTGGTTGTTGCTTTACCTTGGGGTCCACCATGGTTTCCTGGTGCAACAGGAAATAGACCTCTATGGCCTTGAGTACCGTAGAAGCAGAGTATATAGCCTTGAGTGTGGTAGTCTACGAAGTAGTGTGGCTTTGCAAGCTCCTGACATATTTATTTGATCATGAGATGGATCCTACCACTATTCATTGTGATAATGAGAGCTGTGTGAAGCTCTCTGAGAATTCGGTGTTTCACGATAAATCGAAACACATTGAGATAAAATATCATTATATCATAGACATGGTGCAAAGGAAAGCAATACACATGCACTACCTTCCTACACATGAGCAGATTGCATATATCTTCACCAAACTGCTTGCTAGGACGAAGTTCGAGTACTTCTGTGAGAGACTTGGCTTGGTGGAGAATGTCTCCCTAGCTGAGAGGGAGTGTTGATGATTGCATCTTTGTGAGAGATCCTCCAGGACACATTCTCCTTTGAGACTGAGTTGAGTCAACCTGTGAGAGAGCCCATGTGTTGGGTGTTCCCGTGAGATGGGTGTGTCATTCCTCTCCGAACTAAGATGAGACGATGTGTGCCCCTGTGTGGGGTGAAGATGCCCATGAGATGATTGTGTGTCAGACTCTGGACTGAGTTGTTATGACGTGTGGTCTCCTGCCTTGTGGACTTAGTTGAGTTAGGCTTGAGATGGTACTCCATATTTTTCTCCTATGGACTCAGTGAGATAGAGATCTGTTGAGTAGGACATCCCTGTGGCTAAGCACAGGTGGACGTGCCCCTAGTGGTTGAGCACTAGTGGATATGTGAGATCCCTTGTTTTATTGTCTAAGAGTCAGATTTATCTGTAAACCTAAATTTTATGTAAAGGGTACAGGTCGACCCCACCATATGTGAAAGATAATTAATGTTTATTGTTATAATTAATTATTTTCTGAGTTATTGATGTCAGCCATGTTGTGCCAACATACACACTTATTGTTTTGTCTGGTCTAGTATAAGTAAAGATGATTTCCCATTGAGGAAACACGCAAGTCACTTGTCATTTGGAAATTTCAACTAGTACGTCTTCTAGGGATGAAGTGCGCACCTCTCTTAAGCGCAAGTTTCAAGGTAGTAGACAAACTCTTATGAGCATTAGGGTTTCATGGTTAGAGGATATTCTCTTGAGAATATAGCAAAGGATTGTTGGGTTTTTCTCCCTTGTTGAGAAGGGTTTTCCCAGGATATTTCTTGTGTTCTTGTGCATTTCTTATTGTGATCTTGGTTATTGCATCAATTGTGAATGGTGTAG
>JZKD02S1612158.1:109179-121430 GCA_000966675.3 Picea glauca
CTAGAGCTTTGGAATAGGCGATGAGACACACCCTCCAAAGCACAAAACACAAAATAGCATCTTGTGATAGGGAGTGTTAAATTCCATTTGCAACATTTTGTCCTCGGAAGCCCTTCTCACACAAGGGTCAAACATGAGGTCGCATTGAGATTGACAAAGTTACTCACCCTGCTTTGTTGATCTCGATGTAGAGATTGTGCATATTATGGGGGTCGGTTGAAGGTATACCCACAATGATGAGTGGAAGCCTCTCAAGTTGATTTCGGGCTAGATACCCTGCCCTTGCACGTGGATCGGATTGTCGACTGTCTCCCCAAGCATCATTGTTGTTTTTGTTAGCCTTAGTTTCCTATCTTCTTAGGGTCTTACATGAGGTGACTATGGAGGGGCAAGTCTTCACAGTAACTGGAATCAACATTGGCCAGACTCACTTAGGCTCCTTGGAGGGTATACCCATGATTATGTGTGGGAGTTTTCACCAGGGTGTAAGTCCGTTAAGCAGTTCGTCAACACAAATTTTCCACCCTAGCCCAGCCCCTTCTTGTCTTGACTTTGCAACGTTAGATTTCATCACCAACTAGTGACTTCAGAATAAGAATGTTTTGTTTTCTTGGTTTTGATTCCTAGATTCTACTAGCGAGTGTTGTTTGTTTACATACTTGGCCATAGATTTTTTCTGTAAAATTTTCAATTCGGCCAACATTGACCCTCCACGTCCTTCATGTAGGATGCAAGGGGTACCTCTAGAAGATCTGGAAGTTTCTCAACCCTTGCTTCCTAATCCACCAAAGGACTCTCCTCAACAGAGTGAGATCCAGGACCACATACCTTCACAAGTGGAGAGAACTAACTCTTTAGAAAGTTTTCGAATCATTTTCGATTCTTTGGACGCTTTCTGCTTACCTCCTGGATACGAGAGACATATTCTCACACTGAACTTGTCTGGAGAACTTGTTGTTGACACTTCTAGAATGTCATATGGAATCCTTGTCAACCTTGAAAACGAGGATACTTTTTGGACCACTGACATATCTCGAACTCTGACTTCTAGGCGGAACCCTCCCGACTTAGAGGCAGAAGCTGAGATACCTGTCATTTCTGAACCACCCAAGACATCTATTACATTTACGATACTTTTAGATCACTTTAACAGTACAACTTGCTATTTCTTCACTGGTTCAGAGGCTGGTCCTAGCTCAACTATCCCTCTTTAGCAAGCCCATTCCACAATGGTCCCAAACACTACGATTATTCCCACTGGGAATATTGTGGCTAGCCAACCTCATATTGGTACACCGCTTTCGTCTAGACAAATCCCATCACTCCCACTTGGGTATAATGCTTTGAATGCTTCTATCCCCATTCCTACCCAAGTTCCATCTGGAGCTTCTGGAGTCTTTACTCCTCCTAAGTATAATGTTGCTTCTAGTTCTATTCCGACACCATCCCAGTTCCTCTCCAGAGGGTCTTATCCACCTTTTGTAGGAGGATTCAGACCCGGTGGCTCTACCACCTTTGGAATTTCTACTCCATTATTCACTTTCGGTTATTAGATTCCTATTGGGAGATAGTATAACCTGGGGGTGGGAACTCAATTTGGAGGTCAAACCCAAATTGGGGCATCATCCTCACCTGGAGGACAACCCCCACTCAGAGGATATAATCCACAATATGGAAAAAACATCCCCAGATCACTAGCCTAGTATTGGAATCTTCTTATTCAAGGAAATCCACAATCATCTGGGGGGAAACAACCTCAAGTTATCTCTTTTATACCCCCTAGTTCGGTCCAGTCATACCTCGGTTCTTCCAATCCCATTTGGAGTTCGAACGTTCAACCTAGTGTCCCTTCCCAAGGGAACATCCTCAATCAGTACAACCCTATGGGCTACATGCCTCCACACACACGTCTGAATCTGTTAAGACCTTCGCCTCACATACAGACTACTTCTGGTCCTACTGGTATACCAACGGGACTCCCTCCCCAAAGTCACCAGTATCCTCTGGTGAATAGACAATTACCCTTTTTAGCCACTTTGGACCTACCTGACCTGTCTAGAATCTTGAATGATCATATCCTACATTCTCCCCATTGGCTCGTTATACCAGCCAAATTACCATCCAACATTCCAAAATTTGATGGTAAACCAGGAGAGAATCCAAACAACCATGTCATGAATTTCCACCTTTGGTGTTCATCCAACTCTTTGATGGATGATTCCATTCGGTTACAACTCTTCCAACGAACTCTCACGGGTTCGGATGCAAAGTGGTATATAGAACTACTGCGAGGTTTCTTAACTGACTTTAATAACCTAGCCATGGCTTTTCTTACACACTACCAATTATCGATTCGTTATGAAACAGGAATCGAGATCTTGAGTTCCTTCACGAAAACTAAGGCCACTCACATCTCTGTTCACATTCATGATTGGAGATGAAGATGACATTTGATCAAACTTGATCTTCCCGATCAGTTATTGGTTGAGTGGTTCATGAAATCATTCGTGAATGAAATTTCTCGTGATATTTCCATGCATGGAGTTGTCACTGAAGAACAGGATATCATTCGTGCTCAGTACCTCGACTTCGTTTATTCACAAATGGGTACTCTTTACGACTTACTCCTTGATGCACCTCGCCCTTCTACTACCACTACCACAACTACCCCTGTTTCTTCTCATGCAGCTGATGGTGTGATTAGCACTTTCCATGCTCAACCTCAAAAATACGCAAGCCTCTCCCACCAACCACAATTCTAATGCTTCTAATGTTCAAAATGCTCTATCTCCTACTCCTCCCGTCGGAAAAACCTCTGAGGTTAACTCTGTTCAATCTACCCCTGCTGGAAAGAATAAATCTAAAAAGGGGAAGGGTAAGAATAAGGAGGATAAAAATAACCCACGGTCTGAGAAAGCCAAAACCCAACCTGTTGATGATAAGGATAAGCGCAAGCCCCGATACCCTTGCCTTATCTGTGGTGATGATCATTATACGAAAGATTGTCCAAGACAGGTCGAGGTTACTAAGTTCCTTTAAGGGACCGCAAAACCTCCCACACCTGCCATTTTGTCTCAACCTTTCCCTTCTCAACAACAGGCCCAATTGGTCATCCATGACCAACCCTCTCCCTCCACTACTTCTTATGTACTCATGTGTACTAGTGATTCTAGAAAGAATGATGTTACACTTACCACTCAGGCCAAAGATTACTCTTTCTCAAAGGAGAAGGTTGACAATATACCACCTTTGTTGGTTCAACAACCTCCCTCAACTTCACCTCCCAATGGTCCTCTTCATCTCGAATGATCGAGTCTCGATACAGTTCTTTGCCCTCCCACAAAGGGTGTTGTTCGAAAGTTCGCCTTCAACCCTCATGCACGTGCTACTCAGAACTACAGTATTGTAGAAGATCTGGCACAAGCACCTTCCGCAATGTCGGCTCTTGAAGTCCTCCAAAGTTTTCCTACTCAACGGAAGGCACTGCTAAAGGCTATCACTGGAATTGATCCTATGGATACAAATTTGATAATGTTTTACCTCAAAGATCGCATTCCGAGACTCCCCCCTCAACTAGCATTCCAAATCCAAGTTGTTGTCTTCGACAAGAACATATGTAGGACTGTTATTGATGAGGGTGCCTACACGTGTGTAATGTTTGTTTCCTGTTGAAAGGTCATTGGCTCTCCTCCTCTTACGGAATCACATAACACGCTTAAAGCCTTCAATGGCTTTGAATTTAATCACTATAGTGTACTTCCTTCATTGTCTATTACGTTGGAAGGAAAATCGGTCAATGTTGAAGTTGAGGTCTTTGATGCACCTCTCGATTATAACCTCTTACTTGGTCGTAGATGGATTGATGTGATGCGTGACATTGTGTCTACCCTTTTCTGTGTTTTACGTTTTCCACATCAGGGAAAGGTCATCACTGTCAACCAGCTAGCCTTTTTCAACTCTGACACCTGTACTAGCAATGTACCTTTTATCGCAAAGACATCGCCTGGGTATGAGAACGTCGGTGTGGGCCTACTTAAAGNCTAGAGCTTTGGAATAGGCGATGAGACACACCCTCCAAAGCACAAAACACAAAATAGCATCTTGTGATAGGGAGTGTTAAATTCCATTTGCAACATTTTGTCCTCGGAAGCCCTTCTCACACAAGGGTCAAACATGAGGTCGCATTGAGATTGACAAAGTTACTCACCCTGCTTTGTTGATCTCGATGTAGAGATTGTGCATATTATGGGGGTCGGTTGAAGGTATACCCACAATGATGAGTGGAAGCCTCTCAAGTTGATTTCGGGCTAGATACCCTGCCCTTGCACGTGGATCGGATTGTCGACTGTCTCCCCAAGCATCATTGTTGTTTTTGTTAGCCTTAGTTTCCTATCTTCTTAGGGTCTTACATGAGGTGACTATGGAGGGGCAAGTCTTCACAGTAACTGGAATCAACATTGGCCAGACTCACTTAGGCTCCTTGGAGGGTATACCCATGATTATGTGTGGGAGTTTTCACCAGGGTGTAAGTCCGTTAAGCAGTTCGTCAACACAAATTTTCCACCCTAGCCCAGCCCCTTCTTGTCTTGACTTTGCAACGTTAGATTTCATCACCAACTAGTGACTTCAGAATAAGAATGTTTTGTTTTCTTGGTTTTGATTCCTAGATTCTACTAGCGAGTGTTGTTTGTTTACATACTTGGCCATAGATTTTTTCTGTAAAATTTTCAATTCGGCCAACATTGACCCTCCACGTCCTTCATGTAGGATGCAAGGGGTACCTCTAGAAGATCTGGAAGTTTCTCAACCCTTGCTTCCTAATCCACCAAAGGACTCTCCTCAACAGAGTGAGATCCAGGACCACATACCTTCACAAGTGGAGAGAACTAACTCTTTAGAAAGTTTTCGAATCATTTTCGATTCTTTGGACGCTTTCTGCTTACCTCCTGGATACGAGAGACATATTCTCACACTGAACTTGTCTGGAGAACTTGTTGTTGACACTTCTAGAATGTCATATGGAATCCTTGTCAACCTTGAAAACGAGGATACTTTTTGGACCACTGACATATCTCGAACTCTGACTTCTAGGCGGAACCCTCCCGACTTAGAGGCAGAAGCTGAGATACCTGTCATTTCTGAACCACCCAAGACATCTATTACATTTACGATACTTTTAGATCACTTTAACAGTACAACTTGCTATTTCTTCACTGGTTCAGAGGCTGGTCCTAGCTCAACTATCCCTCTTTAGCAAGCCCATTCCACAATGGTCCCAAACACTACGATTATTCCCACTGGGAATATTGTGGCTAGCCAACCTCATATTGGTACACCGCTTTCGTCTAGACAAATCCCATCACTCCCACTTGGGTATAATGCTTTGAATGCTTCTATCCCCATTCCTACCCAAGTTCCATCTGGAGCTTCTGGAGTCTTTACTCCTCCTAAGTATAATGTTGCTTCTAGTTCTATTCCGACACCATCCCAGTTCCTCTCCAGAGGGTCTTATCCACCTTTTGTAGGAGGATTCAGACCCGGTGGCTCTACCACCTTTGGAATTTCTACTCCATTATTCACTTTCGGTTATTAGATTCCTATTGGGAGATAGTATAACCTGGGGGTGGGAACTCAATTTGGAGGTCAAACCCAAATTGGGGCATCATCCTCACCTGGAGGACAACCCCCACTCAGAGGATATAATCCACAATATGGAAAAAACATCCCCAGATCACTAGCCTAGTATTGGAATCTTCTTATTCAAGGAAATCCACAATCATCTGGGGGGAAACAACCTCAAGTTATCTCTTTTATACCCCCTAGTTCGGTCCAGTCATACCTCGGTTCTTCCAATCCCATTTGGAGTTCGAACGTTCAACCTAGTGTCCCTTCCCAAGGGAACATCCTCAATCAGTACAACCCTATGGGCTACATGCCTCCACACACACGTCTGAATCTGTTAAGACCTTCGCCTCACATACAGACTACTTCTGGTCCTACTGGTATACCAACGGGACTCCCTCCCCAAAGTCACCAGTATCCTCTGGTGAATAGACAATTACCCTTTTTAGCCACTTTGGACCTACCTGACCTGTCTAGAATCTTGAATGATCATATCCTACATTCTCCCCATTGGCTCGTTATACCAGCCAAATTACCATCCAACATTCCAAAATTTGATGGTAAACCAGGAGAGAATCCAAACAACCATGTCATGAATTTCCACCTTTGGTGTTCATCCAACTCTTTGATGGATGATTCCATTCGGTTACAACTCTTCCAACGAACTCTCACGGGTTCGGCTGCAAAGTGGTATATAGAACTACTGCGAGGTTTCTTAACTGACTTTAATAACCTAGCCATGGATTTTCTTACACACTACCAATTATTGATCCGTTATGAAACAGGAATCGAGATCTTGATTTCCTTCACGCAAACTAAGGCCACTCACATCTCTGTTCACATTCATAAGTGGAGATGAAGATGACATTTGATCAAACTTGATCTTCCCGATCAGTTATTGGTTGAGTGGTTCACGAAATCATTCGTGAATGAAATTTCTCGTGATATTTCCATGCATGGATTTGTCACTGAAGAACAGGATATCATTCGTGCTCAGTACCTCGACTTCGTTTATTCACAAATGGGTACTCTTTACGACTTACTCCCTGATGCACCTCGCCCTTCTACTACCACTACCACAACTACCCCTGTTGCTTCTCATGCAGCTGATGGTGTGATTAGCACTTTCCATGCTCAACCTCAAAATACGCAAGCCTCTCCCACCAACCACAAGTCTAATGCTTCTAATGTTCAAAATGCTCTATCTCCTACTCCTTCCGTCGGAAAAACCTCTGAGGTTAACTCTGTTCAATCTACCCCTGCTGGAAAGAATAAATCTAAAAAGGGGAAGGGTAAGAATAAGGAGGATAAAAATAACCCACAGTCTGAGAAAGCCAAAACCCAACCTGTTGATGATAAGGATAAGTGCAAACCCCGATACCCTTGCCTTATCTGTGGTGATGATCATTATACGAAAGATTGTCCAAGACAGGTCGAGGTTACTAAGTTCCTTTAAGGGACCGCAAAACCTCCCACACCTGCCATTTTGTCTCAACCTTTCCCTTCTCAACAACAGGCCCAATTGGTCATCCATGACCAACCCTCTCCCTCCACTACTTCTTATGTACTCATGTGTACTAGTGATTCTAGAAAGAATGATGTTACACTTACCACTCAGGCCAAAGATTACTCTTTCTCAAAGGAGAAGGTTGACAATATACCACCTTTGTTGGTTCAACAACCTCCCTCAACTTCACCTCCCAATGGTCCTCTTCATCTCGAATGATCGAGTCTCGATACAGTTCTTCGCCCTCCCACAAAGGGTGTTGTTCAAAAGTTCGCTTTCAACCCCCATGCACGTGCTACTCAGAACTACAGTATTGTAGAAGATCTGGCACAAGCACCTTCCGCAATGTCGACTCTTGAAGTCCTCCAAAGTTTCCCTGCTCAACGGAAGGCACTGCTAAAGGCTATCACTGGAATTGATCCTATGGATACAAATTTGATAATGTTTTACCTCGAAGATCACATTCCGAGACTCCCCCCTCAACTAGCATTCCAAATCCAAGTTGTTGTCTTCGACAAGAACATATGTAGGACTGTTATTGATGAGGGTGCCTACACGTGTGTAATGTTTGTTTCATGTTGAAAGGTCATTGGCTCTCCTCCTCTTACAGAATCACATAACACGCTTAAAGCCTTCAATGGCTTTGGATTTAATCACTATAGTGTACTTCCTTCATTGTCTATTACGTTGGAAGGAAAATCAGTCAATGTTGAAGTTGAGGTCTTTGATGCACCTCTCGATTATAACCTCTTACTTGGTCGTAGATGGATTGATGTGATGTGTGACATTGTGTCTACCCTTTTCTGTGTTTTACATTTTCCACATCAGGGAAAGGTCATTACTGTCGACCAGCTAGCCTTTTTCAACTCTGACACCTGTACTAGCAATGTACCTTTTATCGCAAAGACATCGCCTGGGTATGAGAACGTCGGTGTGGGCCTACTTAAAGATTCAACTTTGATGGGTACGTTCCCAATCCCACCTCCCGATGCTCCACATCCTTTGGTTGCCTCAATCAACATGATTTCCACCTTCGTTCACAAAACTCACACATCTTTCAACCCGTGGGTAATACCTGAACCTGGTGATTATCCTCGCTACGGCAACCAAATGCCTTTAAGTCTGGTTGAATCCACCTATTAAGCCATTCAATCGGAAACCCCTTCTACCCTCTCTCTCGATGATTCGTCTCCTCACTTGTTCCATGTTATTTTTCCCATGGATGAGATGATTATGTCGGTTATGTCCATGGAAGACACCCCTTGGGATGATGGACATCATCGTTCCATTATCTTCCTCGAACAACGCACCATCGAGAGTTACCAACAGATCTCGACTCTGTCGACCGTTGCTTTCATTTCCTCTATTCCTGAGTTGTCACACAACATGTTATATGAAGGGAACTTAAGTAATATTTTGCCCACCATCCCCCTCGACATATCCATTAAACCTGGAGTTGTTGAAAATGTTCACATCGGAGCTTCGTGCTCCACTGACGAGGTTGTCATATATAAATCACTTTTCTAAGAGTTTTGTGACATCTTCACTTGGAGATATGAAGAAATGTCAAGTATTGACCCTGATATTGTTGTACACAAAATTAAGATGTACCCGAGCGCTAGACCCGTCTGACAGAGACTTCGTCCGGTCCACCCCCGTAAATCAGCTGTTATTAAGCTTGAAATCAAAAAACTTCTTAAAGTTGGCTTTATTTATCTTGTGGCTTTAACTAACTAGGTATCCAATCTCGTTCTAGTTAACAAGAAACAAGGTACGATCCTTGTCTGTGTCGATTATAGGGATATTAATCAAGCTTGTCCTAAGGACAACTTTACGACCCCCTTTGTTGACCAGATCGTCGATGATTGCGTTAGGATTGAAATCTTCTCTTTAATGTACAGTTTCTTTGGCTATAATCAAATAACATCTTGCCTGTGGATCAACACAAAACCGCTTTCATTTGTCCTTGGGGCACCTTTGCCTACCGGAAACTACCCTTCGATTTAAAGAACACCAGTGTGACTTTTAAACGTGCCATGTCTTATGCTTTTCATGATATCAAGCACATTGTACAGCCATATCTAGATGACCTGCAGGCACATTCCATGCATTGTAGTGACCATCCGGCACACCTCCGAGCCATTTTCCTTCGTTGTTGGTTCTATCATATACGCTTAAACCCACACAAATGTGTTTTCTGTGTGGAGTCCAGCTGACTTCTAGGTTTTATCGTTTCACACCAAGGGATTAGAGTCGATCCTTTGAAGGTCGAGGTGATCCTCAATCTTCCTCCTCCTTCTTCACTTCACCAGCTTCAAAGTTTGCAAGGGAAGGCAAACTTTTTATGTCGTTTCATCCCAAACTATGGTCAATTAATGCTCGGATTTACTCGACTGCTAAAGAAAGGTTCTGAGTTTGTATCGAACTCCACTACCAACAAAGCTTTCAAATCTTTGAAACTGACTTTAACCTGTACCCCATTACTTTTCCCACCCGATTATAGTTGAGATTACTTCCTTTATCTCACTACTTTGGAATCTACCATGGCCATGGTTCTAGTCCAATAAGATGATTCCCACAATGAACATGTCATCTATTATTTGAGTCAGAGTCTCACGACCACCGAAACCAAATATTTACATGTTGAAAAACTGGCCCTGGAAATTGTTCAAGTTGTCCAACGTTTTCGTCACTACATCCTATTACGGAAGACCACTGTAATTTTTTATTGCAACCCCATGCAGCACATTTTTACACGTCAATTGCTAGGGGGAAAGTACTCTAAATGGATAGTGATTCTCCAATAGTTTGACTTAGAATTTGAATGTGCTAAGTCTAAGAAATCTTTGGTGTTTGTCGAACTAATGTGTGACCTTCACTGCACTGAGACATAAAACGTAGCAGAAGATTCTTTACTCGATGAATCTATTTTTCTGATCAGTTCCGATGAACTTTGGTATGGAGATATCATTATATATCTCTAGACTCAAACTTTCTGCCCTGATATATCTAGCGTTGACCATCGTCGTATACAATATCAAGCTCGTCAATATATCATCCTCGGTAACACTCTTTATCACCACGGGGTTGACTCTGTTTTTCAACGATGTATCACCTATGACGAGGCTGAGAAAGCATTGAATGACTACCATTCTGGAGCATGTGGTGGTCACATGTCTGGGTACACTACTGCCCAAAATATCTTATGAGAAGGGTATTTTGGGCCTCCTTTATTTAAGGATTGTATTACTGCTGTCCAAAATTGCCATGCTTGCCAAACGTACAATAATAAAATAAGATCACATCCCGCTCCCTTACACCCTGTAGTCTCCATCGGACCTTTCGCAAAATGGGGTATTGATTTCATGACTTGTAACCCTCACTCGGCCAGGGGGCATGGATACATTATCGTAGCCATGGATTATTTCACGAAATGGGCCGAGGTGATGCCTACATTCGAAAATACTGGGAAAAATGTAGCCCTTTTCATATTTAATAATATTATTACTCGATTTAGGATCCTGCAAGCTATCGTTACTAATCACGGTAGCCATTTTTGAAACTTTATGATGTCTGAACTTACTAACAAGTTTGGTCTTCGACATGAAAACTCAACCCCCTACTATCCACGGGCCAACGGCCAAGTTGAAGCAATAAATAAAATCCTTATCACTATGCTTCGTCGAATAATAGGAATCCATAAGACCAGTTGGCACATGATGTTGTTTTCAGCATTATGGGCCTATCAAACATCCATGAAGTCTGCTACGGGATTTACCCCTTTTCAACTAGTCTACAGCATTGAAGTCGTTCTCCCAATTGAATGTGAAATACCATCTTTAAAGCTAGCCATCAAACTTCTCCCAAACACCTCTGCCGAAGAAGAACGTCTATTGCATCTTATGCAATTAGTTAGTATATTATGATGGCATTCCTATGAGTGAACCCAGAAATGAGCTTTAATTGAAGAAGTATTATTCTTAGACTATCTCTGCATGAGTGCTTGTACTTTTACTGTACCATACTCTTGTGTGTTACTTTTGTTTGATTTTCGTTATTTGGTTTCCACCGCCAACTGCTTACCTTGCGTTGTGCTTGGTTTACCAGATGTCATTGTCCTCACTACCCTATATTTGCTTCGTCGATGGTGCTATCCGTAGTACTCAGAACCTAGCTTCTGTTGCTTGGGNCAAAATTGCCATGCTTGCCAAACGTACAATAATAAAATAAGATCACATCCCGCTCCCTTACACCCTGTAGTTTCCATCGGACCTTTCGCAAAATGGGGTATTGATTTCATGACTTGTAACCCTCACTCGGCCAGGGGGCATGGATACATTATAGTAGCCATGGATTATTTCACGAAATGGGCCGAGGTGATGCCTACATTCGAAAATACTGGGAAAAATGCAGCCCTTTTCATATTTAATAATATTATTACTCGATTCAGGATCCCGCAAGCTATCGTTACTAATCACGGTAGCCATTTTTGAAACTTTATGATGTCTGAACTTACTAACAAGTTTGGTCTTCGACATGAAAACTCAACCCCCTACTATCCACAGGCCAACGGCCAAGTTGAAGCAATAAATAAAATCCTTATCGCTATGCTTCGTCGAATAATAGGAATCCATAAGACCAGTTGGCACATGATGTTGTTTTCAGCATTATGGGCCTATCAAACATCCATGAAGTCTGCTACGGGATTTACCCCTTTTCAACTAGTCTACAGCATTGAAGTCGTTCTCCCAATTGAATGTGAAATACCATCTTTAAAGCTAGCCATCAAACTTCTCCCAAACACCTCTGCCGAAGAAGAACGTCTATTGCATCTTATGCAATTAGTTAGTATATTATGATGGCATTCCTATGAGTGAACCCAGAAATGAGCTTTAATTGAAGAAGTATTATTCTTAGACTATCTCTGCATGAGTGCTTGTACTTTTACTGTACCATACTCTTGTGTGTTACTTTTGTTTGATTTTCGTTATTTGGTTTCCACCGCCAACTGCTTACCTTGCGTTGTGCTTGGTTTACCAGATGTCATTGTCCTCACTACCCTATATTTGCTTCGTCGATGGTGCTATCCGTAGTACTCAGAACCTAGCTTCTGTTGCTTGGG
>JZKD02S1612158.1:149442-170434 GCA_000966675.3 Picea glauca
TATTGAAGGATTTTCAAGAATTGCACATCCAATCACTTCTTTGCAAACAAAAAGTGTGAAGTTCGAATGGACGTCTGAATGTGAAGAAAGATTTCAATACTTGAAGAATTTATTAACAAGTGCATCAATCTTGAAGATTGTTGATCCAAATGAAAATTTCATTGTGTTCATTGATGCTTGCAAGGAAGAGCTTGGAGAAGTCCTTAGCCAAAATGGGCATGTGATTTTTTATGAGTCAAGAAAGTTGAAAGAACGTGAAAGACATTATGCCACTCATGATTTAGAATTGGAAGCCATTGTTCATGCCTTGAAGATGTGGAAGAATTATCTTATGGGAAAAAGATTTGAGCTGAGGAAAGGCCATAGTGGTCTGAAATATTTGTTTGGACAACCAACTTTGAATGTCAGGAAAATTAGATGGTTGGAATTTCTTAGTGACTATGACCTTGATATAAAGCATATCAAAGGCGAGTAGAACAAGGTCATTGATGCACTCAGCAGGAGGGTGCATGAGATGCATGTTACAACCATTAACATGTACAAATATGATTTGAAAGAAAAAATTTAGAAGTTGCAAAATCAGATCAACATTATGTGTAAACAAAATAAATATTACAACATGGTAATTTTCAGCAGAAAATTAAAGATTATGCACTAAGAGAGGTTGGAATCCTTGTATATAGGGGCATAGTATATGTGCCTAAATATCAGGAGTTGAAAAATATGGTGCTCGGAAAAATGCACAATTTGCCCTATGTTGAGCACCCAGGTTACCAAAAAACAATTGCAGTTGTCAAGAGACAATATTTTTGGCCAAGTATGAAGAAAGAGGTGGTTGATTATATATCCAGTTGCCTAGAATGTCAGAAGATCAAGGTTGAGCACAAACATCCAGTTGGTTTGCTACAACCATTGCCCATTCTGTAGTGGAAATGGGAAGTGGTGACAATTGATTTAATCACCAAGTTGCCCAGAACGACAAAGCAACATGATTCCATCATGGTGGTGGTGGATAAGCTAACTAAAGTTGCTCATTTCATTCCAGTGAAGCTAACTCACAAGGTAGAAAACATTACAGAGATTTATATGAGAGAAATTGCCAGGTTGCATGGTGTGTCTAAGGAAATTATTTTTGACGGAAATCCCAAGTTCATATCAACTTTTTGGAAGGGATTATTTAAAGGATTTGGGACAAATATGAAATTTAACACAACATATCACCTAGAATTAGATGGGCAGACATAGAGGGTCAATTAAGTGATTGAAGATATGCCAAGGATGTATGTGATGGATAAACCATCAAAATGGGAAGATTATCTACATTTAGTTGAATTTGCTTATAATAATGGGTATCATGCATCTTTAAAGATGAGCCCATTTGAAACATTATGTGGTAGAAAGTGCAACACACCAGTGAGTTGGGAAAACCCAACAAATATAGCAGTGGTTGGACCAAAGTTGCTCAAATAATTGGAAGAGCAGATAGTGAAAACAAAGTAGAATTTAAAAGTTGTTCGGGACATGTAGAAACATTATGCAGATAAAGGCAGAACGCATAGAGAATTTAAGTGGGCAAGTATGTCTTCTTAAAAGTGAAAGCTAAGAATAGTTCACTTAAATTGGGGAGCTGTACAAAGTTAGCAAAAAGATATTGTTGATTGTTTGAGATCCTAGAAAGGATTGGTCCTGTTGCATGCATGCTTTCATTGCTTGCATCCATGTGCGTACATATTGTGTTTCATGTGTATTTGCTAAAAAAGTATGTGCATGATGTTAATCATGTAATTGATTGGAATGTGATTCGGGTGGAACAAGAAGGTGACTTCTGAGTTCAACCAATGTGCATATTGGAAAGGAAATTCAAACTACTCCATAATCGAGCAATAGGGTTGGTAAAGGTCCAGTGAACTTGTTACGGTTCTGAAGATGTAACTTGGGAGCATGAGGATGCCATGCAGGAGGAGTATCCACATCTTTTTGAAGCTTTTTGAAGAATTTTGTTTGTACATGTGTATATAATGCACTGAGGACAATGCATAAATAAGGGGGAAGGGAATGTGATACCCCTAGGTTGAACCCCAATTGTAAATGTACACATGCTTTATAGGCTGGTGAGCCAGGAATATTTTGGGCCAGAGTTCCTTTGTATATTTATGTTTTGAGGATAGAGTGTCTCTGTGATTATTAGGCTAGAGAGCCTAGATGCTGAAAGGCCATCGAGCTTATCATTGTAATATTTACTCACACCTGGATATATTAATAAAATACATCACTATTGCAAACCAAGTCATATGAAAGAGTATAGGGTACTAGGACTCCACGAAAGGGAAATGGGGATAAAGGATTAAGGAAGAGGGGCTAAGTCGAGGGTGTTTAAGCCAAGGAACAAAATAATATTATTCCTGAGTCTTAAAGTCTTATGTAATGATTGTATCCTAACTTCCTAAGGAAAAGAACGGATTACCAAGTGGAGTCAAAGGTAGTTCATAAGGTAACAAGTGTCAAGTTAAGAGCATGCAAATATATTATTGGGAATTAATGTAATTCTCATTCATTCTTTCCATCATTTGTACCTTAGTTGGAGGATGTAAGCTAATGTTGGTTATATTTTGAATCCTTAGTGGTTTGGGTTTAAGAGGCAATTTGTCAGGCATGTGAAGCGTTCTCTTTGGGTGAGAGAATTGTTGGGAATACTTTCCTTGTGTGGTGGGTTGGTGAGTGTTGAACTCTTGAGAAACCTTATGTTTCAGGTGCCATAAAGCTTTGAGACTTCATGATCGGCTTGTTGTTGAAGCCCTAGAAGAGAAGTAGGACATCTAAAGGATTGTTGAGTAGATAAGGGGTACACTTCCTTGGATAGGATAGATTGTGGGGAATGAGAGGTTGTGATTTGGGAACTGTTGTTGGGGTCGGCACCTAAGCCTATGTTTTATTGTGTTGATGTTCAGAACTTAGTTGGTTTAGGTAACCTTTTCCCTGGTGGAGTCATAGCCCCATCTTGGGGGTGACTTGTTGTTGAGAGAATCTGAACAACATAGTCTATGGCTGGGAGGAATGTCTGAGATCTGCATGTAGTTGGTGATTTGCAACAAAAGATAAGTGTTCTTTTTATGTGTATTATTTTGTTGATTAATGTGTGTGTTTATGTTAATTATGTTTGATGAAAATGTACTATTTATGCATGAATTGCACGTTGTTAGTATTTGTTGCATACGCAAGGCATATTAAGTAAAAAATGGTATCATAGCTAATTCTCAAGTTTGATGGTAATGGGTAACATTACATCGTGGTAAAAGAGAAATTTTTTGTGTGGTGTGGCCCAGCATGGGGTTGGGGACATTACAGTTAGGGATAATTGGCTTCTTCAAGAGTGAATGGGGGGGTGGTCCTCTAGGAATCCTTTCCAAGTACTATCAAGGTGACCTCAAAGCATGGCCAATGCAAGAGGGAAGATCCCTTGGACATCCTACCTCAATGCAAAGAAACAAAAACTTCAATGGTCAAAGGGAGTAAGGAAAGAACTCTATACCTTGGTTACCCCTCCAAGTGGAGAAAGGTGCACTTCTTTGGCCTTGTAGTAGCTTTGTCCTCCAACAAACCTGAAAATATTCTATCTAACCCTTGAAAAATATCCTAAAACAAGACATAGAAGAATATAGATGCACAAGAACTTTATAGGCAAGATTTCTCAATAATATCCAACAAATGAAAATGGGAGAGGCATCCTCCTTTTATAGCTAAGGAGTCTCCTCAATACAAGGTGTAATACAATGTGCTAGTTCAAACTATGGGCAAAAACCATTAGCCCAAGTCAAAACCATGAGAAAAATACAATAAGTGGGCATAAAACACCCTCACAATACTCCAATACATGAGCAACCCCTCAAAAGTAGTCAAAATAATCACACGTATGAGCTAGAGGGGCTAGATCAAGTGAGCCCTCCAAAAAGATAGACAATGTGCATCAAAATGTGAAGAAGTAGTCAACAATGAGCTCAAAGACATAGGGAACTCCAACAAATTCTTCAAAGCAAGGAAGTGAGCATCTCAAGGAATAACAACCTTTGCACGTATGGCATCATCCCACATATGTGGGACATGTAAGGAGAGCATCCAATAAAGTGTGGAATGTGTGGCTCCTCAACTAGAGCGTTGTTAGCACACTTTTTGACCCTCCAATTGAGCCAATATAATTGATAAAACAACGATGAAAAAATGACTAATTAAAGGAGAAAATCTTCAAATCGTCATGGGCTACACCCCTCTCTGTTTGGGTTGGTGCTTGCCAGCCTCTGGGGGAAGTCCCTAGGGTGTTTTGATGCTATCCAGAAATTTGATTTTTTGCAAAAAGTGTCAAAAAAAACAGCGAATATGTCTTGGATAGTGTGTTAAAACTGCCCAAGACATAAGGGGAAATATAGTTTTGTTTGCTTGGAGGGATCCTAAAGGGTTAGCACAAGAAAGATAGAATAAAAAAGAAAAAAAACCACTTAAAAGATTGATTAAAATCAAAATAAATGATAAGAAACTACTAATCTACTTGTAAAAATTGAACAAAACACCAACAAGAAGGAAGGTTAAGAAAACAAACACAAAACTTCTTTGTTATAAGCTTGTCAAAAGGTTGATTGTGCTAAAATCAACAAGTCCACAACCGATACAATAAATATCCTTGCTAAAAAAATAACTAAAATGTAGAATGAAATAGAAAAAAAATAGCATATCATTGTTGTAAAAATCCAACCAATAATGAATGTCTATCATCCAATATATAGGAAAGGGGGCGCAATTACCAAAGAGGAGAGACTATGGCACATAGGAGGTAGAACAAGGAAAGTAGGAATAGGGGATATGCGCACGAGGGAGTGAGGAAGTAGAGGTTAGGAAGATGACATAAACGCATGATAGGTGATGAGAGGATGAATGGGAGGTGAGAAATAGGAATTAGGTGCATGATGGGAGGAAGGGAGAGATACGACGGAAGATGCGCATACATGGGCATGCACATGGTGTAGTGGCTCACGTGGAAAGAAAACGGAGTAAAGGGGGCATAAAGGGAAGCAAAGCGAAGGAGGGATGCATGGGAGGATGCACATGCACGTGAGGAGAGTATGAGTTAGTTATGGAGAGGGAGATAACGTAGGGAGAGCACGAGTGGATTAAGAGACCCACACGCTAGTGGAAAAGTGATGACGTGAGGGATGAGGTGGATACGTATATCGTATGGGAAAAGTGCGAGTGGAGTAAGGGACCATACACTATATTAAGTGATGCACTTTTAATTAAAAGGATTGGCATAAGTTATATTAAAGCCGTGCATATGTCTAAGGGGCGCATATTTTAATTAATTAAAAAGGGGAGACACACTTTTAAGTTAAAAGGGTAAGCATGTGGGAAAAGGGAGGACACACCTTTACAATTAATTATTAAAAGGTGACATGCATATGTGGGGTTAGTGGGTAGCTATAAAGGGAAGTGAGTTTAGTGGGTAAGATACACATACATGAATGAGGTATTAGAGTGGAAAGGGGGCAAATACTACATATAACATTAGGGAGAGGGGGCATGGATAAAAGAATGTGTCATAGTGATTAAATGCGTAATGGATTTTTAATGTATGTAAAGTAGTATTTACGATGGGTGAAGGGAAATTAATGGTAATCAAGCATTAATTATCTCAATCATGTTCAAGTTGACTTGTTATTTCATTCATACATTTTCCATTTAATTAACTTATTTAACGTTTTTGGCTTTGGAAAGTGTGTCCTCTCATCAAATGATGTCAAGTAGATGTTATATGTTGAAATTTGACCCTGCCACTTGTCACCTTTGGAGCCAATCACCCTTGATATAAACAAAAACTGCTAAAAATAGGGTCCAACTCTTAAATTTTAGGAAACTATCAAAAACATCAAGGATGACTAGGAGAACATCGCCATGTGTCACACATCTAAAAATAGACACTGCTAAAAATAGAATATCCCCGCATGTCAATGATATCATACTCATCAGATTTGATTTTCTAAGAGGATTCCAAATATGTGATCAGAATCGACATGCGATCCCTGGTGCTCCACCTGCTAAAAATAGAAATGCCATGCATGTCACCTGGAAAAGGTCCAAAAGACTTAGAATGTCTCAAGGATCCACACTACATGCTCAAAACTGCTCAAAACTATCAACTGAGTCTCTTAATCATTGTCTCCTAAAAAGTAGGGGTACCCGTTGTATGTAAACATCTCTCTCAAATGCATAGGAAACCAAGCTAGCTCTAACTCTGAACCAATAACAACCATATACCGATCATGTACCTATCTTTGATGGGAACCAACCTCTAACTCACACAACTGCTAAACTCTAGGAAAATATTTGAATGTCGGCCTAAGTAGTGCATGTTCACTCTTAACCCTCAAGATTTTCAAGGATGAAAATCTAGGGGTTAACAAATGCTCCAAGTAAATCAATGTGGTTAATGCCACATCATCCTATAACCACCATAACAACTCGTGATCGTGTATAACCAACTCCCAGAAGTCCTCCAATGTCTCAACAAACCTCCCATGTGTGGTCTAGGAGGAAGTACTCATGCATACATGTGAATGAAGGCATCCAATTGAGCAAGGAGGTCATCTCTAAAGTGGTCCATGTGGCAACTGTGATGATGTGTCATCCCTATCATGTCTCGACGCACTATCATAGATCCCATGGTAGTGGCACATATTCGAATGATGTACATGGATCCCAAGAAAAATGGCATGGATCCCAATGTCTGTAGATATGTCTAAATATGAGTACATGGATCCCAAGGTAGCATCACGGATCTCAATGCAATGTCATGGATCTCAGATGCCAATGCAAGGTGCCCACTTGGAGTGATGAGTCCAAGTTCTTAGCAAGCCATTAGGTGATGCACACTTATTGATTTCTCTTAACACACCATAACAATAAGGGTTAGTTTTAATGTTTTCCTAAGTTTTACCAAGGGGGGACAACATTAACCCTTATACATGTGAGAGGTTCGAGGACAATGAGTATTTCCTAAGTCCTTGAGTCAAAGGTAGGTTATGTGATGAATACTTATGGAAAGAGGAAGGGAAAAACTTCATGTGATGACCACCAAAGTCATTTATATGTTGCATAGGTCTAGTGATTTGATTCAACTAGATTTTATATAAGAACCTTCAAGAGGGAGCTTTAGCATTGATTTAACTATCCTCGACACTATTTCTTACTACCCCTTTTACCTTTTTCTTTATATGTTCATTTTATTGAACAAGTCCCTTTTTACTTTAGATATTCATAAACAAGTTAGGGACTAGGGGCATTGGCCTCATAGCAAGGTAGCATTGCTCAAGCTTTAATATTTTTGGCTTTGGACTTTATTTCTCTTCACCTCTAGCCTTTTTTTGGCTTTATTAACTTAGGCTTTCTTTATTAGACCTTTCTAGTGACATTTGGTAAGTTAGACATGATCATGATGGACCTTTTATGGACGAAATGGAGTGAAATAGGAAAAGTGGAAAATGTTAAGTGTGGTTAGGTTGTGGAAAGTGCTCCCTCAACTAGTTTCCTAGTAGTATAATCTGACCCGAGAAATGATGACACTTATAAAGGAAAACTATGGTCTCCCAAGGTACGACGAGGAAAATAATAAAACTATGAATGTTATGAAGTGTTATCGGATCTCATTTCAGTTTTTACCACTTTCATGACTAACCAAGAAATTATAACATCACATCCAAATAAACCACCAATGTATGGAATAAAATAGATCATAGCAAAATCATAATGTAACATCCATAGTGCATCTGCCATCTGAGGAGTGAGGGGGGGTATCTGATATACTGTAATTGAGTTAGCACGTTCATACATATGAAGGAGAAAATGAGAAGAATAGTTTGAGTCTGGAGAATACCAGCAAGAGAGATCTTGCAATCGACAACATAACACCCTTGTGAGGATGCCTCTAAAGTTGTAAATCCTTGGGGGGTAACACGTCCTTTTACTTATGTAAAGAACAATGCATAAATAACATATATCGCTGAAAATAAAAAATGAAAATCGCACAAGTTTTGGACAACTAAAAACTTCCTTAATATGCTCGAGATGAAGTACATCTACATATTGTTGATGTTTGGGAAACATCGGGAAGACATTCTCCTAGATTAATAAGTAGTTATATAATATATATAATAAATAAGTAGTTATTTATTATCCAGGTGACACATCCTTTCATGGATGGTCACCACATGTTCTCTATTTATGGAACCCTCGTCATTGTAATAACACATCGATTATACAATATCATCTCATATAGAAAAATCAACATGGTATTAGAGCAGGATTGGGCTTGACTCCCTCACAAGAGGGACCAGGGAAATGGGATGTTTCGGAGTATATGAATAGAGATTAGAATGTTTGTGAGTGTCCATGTTTGTCCTCCTATTGATGAGATTGATCTCGGAGGTGAGAGAATCCAAATGTTGTCAGCAAGTGCACTCAGATCTAAATGGTCACTATATGGTTGTGTAGATTTTTTTAATGAAATCTCTTATGCTCAATAGACGTGAAGGTTGGGGAGATGATGAAACATGTCCCCAGGTGAAGAAACGTCTTTGGCCCCAATATAAATGAGCCTTTGTGTTAGGTGGTGTCCTAGTGTCAAGCAAGAAGCCTTCAAAGCTACTCCTGCCTATGCACTAGGCAATGAGAAGGCCATAAAATTGTTGGAGGATGGGCACCACATGCCAACGATGAATCATTTGTGTGACACTGACACATAAATGAGATGAGTTGGGGAAGAGACCCATTTAAAGGGAGACGGAGATAACGATGGAAGAGAGCACCCAAGGGACAAATTCAACAAGGCGGGCCATCCATCTAAAAACTGCCCAACTAAAATGGAATTGTGCAAATCTGTGAAAGAAAATGGAATTTTATCCAATTCATTTTGCTTAGTTCGGGTGCCAATTGTCGTGGCCAACTAGAGTAATATATTGAGCCTACAGTAGCCAATTCAAGAACGAATTTGAAGCCTTCTTACGAGCCTGGTCAGAAGAGATGAAGAGAGAGGGTTGTATGTTCCTAGTTTGCTTGGGAAGGGCATTCTATGACCTACTAATCAAGGAGGAGGCAACATCTTATTCGACAACTACTTTGAAAATGCCTAGAATGATTTGGTCGAGGGGGGATTGAATGAGGCTGAGAGCAGATACACGTTCAACCTTCCATTCTTCGCGCAAACTGTGGGAGAATCTAATTTTCCATCGAACCATAATGTGAAAGGTGACTGCTAGAGCTACTGCTTGTGTATTGTTATATGTGAGAGCCCATGCTTGTCGATGCACCAGGGATGATAGGAAAAGCATTGGCAATAGATAAGGATTTATCTACCAAATGAAATGCATTCTTGATGTTTTTCAATTGGGCTTAGGAGCATGCGATCGATAGCCTTATTTGGAACCTTAATGTTGTGCCAAAATGGGGGGATTTGTTGCAGATGGTTGTTCTCGAGTTGATCTGGAAGGTCTATAGGTCAAACCTCACAAAGAAGAAGAAATACGTCAAAACGAGTCGCAATGCATGGTTGGTGTGGCAGTAGTCATTTTGGACCAAGGTTCTCCTAGAAAAGAGGGAGTGGACTATGAGGAGACATATGCTCCAGTCACCAAGGGAAAAATAATCTCATTATTCAATGTAAGAGGTAGCTAGCCTCTGAATTTGACTTGAAGGATCTTGGTCTCATGCATTATTATTTGGGAATAGAACTATGGAAAAAGCCTGGTGAAAATCTTCCTAGGTCAAGGAAAGTATGTTGTGAAGATCCTTTAGAAGTTTGGAATGATGAATTGTAAATCCATGGCAAGTCCCATAGTGACAAACTTGAAGAAGTTGAGAGACTTTGATTTTGATCTAGTCGACCCCTCCATGTACCAAAAATTGATTGGCTCATTGATGTATTTGGTTAATACCAGGTCAGACATTTGCTTCGCTATGAACATGTTTAGCCAGTTCCTGGTGGAACCGAGACATGAGCATTGGATAGCCGTAAAGAACATTTTGAGATATTTGTGTGGCATGCTAAATTATGGTTTAAGATGTGTCTCAAACAATGATGTACAGTTGCAGGGATATACAGATTTTGATTGGGCAGGGAGTGCAAGTGACATAAAGAGTACTTATGGTGTATTTTTCAGTTTGGGCTCTGCTATGATATCTTGGGCTAACAGGAAACAAAATTCTGTCGCACTCAACACTACAGAGGCAGAGTATATTGCAGCTTGTGATGCTTGTACGGAAGCACTATGGATCCGTAATTTGGTTTCTGGACTAATTGACCATGTGTTGGATTCGACTGTGATATATTGTGATAATCAAAGTTGTGTGAATCTTTCAGAGAACCATGTGTTCCATGACAAGTCGAAACACATTGAGATCAAGTACCACTACATCCATGATAAAGTCCAGAAGGGAGAAGTGAAGCTCTAGTACATATCCATCGATGAGCATATAGTAGATATTCTAACGAAGCCCTTGTCCAAAGGGAAGTTTGTACACTTCAGGGACAATCTGGGGCTTGTGGAGATTACTCCCTTAGTTGAGAGGGAGTGCTAAGATTGTTGGACTGACATTCTCCCTGTGGAGAATGGTCTAGGTTGGAAAAAAATTTGATGTATCATGGACTAACATTTTCTGTGGAAAATGGTCCAGGACTGACATTCTCATGTGGCACAGATGGTGACCTAATCAGGATGAATGGTTCGCCCCCTATGGAATGGACGGTGACCTGATTAGGGAGGTTGGTACAGGACTAACATTCTCTTGTGGCACATATGGTGACCTTATCAAGATGAATGGTCCGCCACCTATGGCATGAATGGTGACCTCATTAGGGAGGTTGGCACAAAACTGACATTTTCTCTATGGCACATTTGGTGACCTGATTAGAGAAAGAGGTCTGGGACTGACATTCTTCTATGGCACATGTAGTGACCTGATTAGAAGAATGCTCCTTGTATCCCATGGCGTGACTTTCAACATTTGGAAGGACTGACATTCTTCATGTGGCATAGATGGAAAAATGATCAGGAAGAATGGTCCTTGTAGTCACGTGACACTCCATTGAGTGTGTGACAACAACAGGACACATGTGTAGTTGTGAGACTATGGCAGAGATTGCGTGTCTCTGGACAGTAGTTGTATGCTACTACAGTGGTTGTGTACCACTAGCAGTGACTATGTGTCAATGGACAGTAGTTGTGTGCTACTAGCAATGGTTGTGTACCACTGAACAGTAGTTGTGTACTACTATGGATCAACATTGTTGTGTTCTATTGGATGGAATTGTAGTAGTTGTGTGCTACTAGTTGATTTCCATGGAGACTATCGGACCACTTAGGATCAATTGTGTGTTGCTTGATTGTAGAGACTATGACGGATTATTTGAGCTACCGATGGCATGGTAATAGATGTGTGCTACTAGTTGATTTCATAGTAGTCAGTGGACTACTAGATGAAGACATCATGGAAATATACCTCTCTATTTAAGAGGGAGTGTTGATGTTTCAACATCGGGCAAACATTCTCCCAGGATTGGTCATGGTGATTTGACCAGTGGAGAATGGCCCCGGCATAGTCTTCAAAGTACAAAAGACTCGATGTGCTAGTGTTCCTCCAGTGTGTGGAAACATCGGGCAGACATTCACCCACAGGGATGTACTTGTGGTGAATGTCCCGAGTAAGCATCGGACATACCTTCTCCTGGATTGGGCTATAGACCAAGGGAGATAGGATACATTTATCACAAAGGTGTACTTGTGGTAAATGGGCCCAAGTGTAGTCCTTCCTTGATAATGACAAGGAATAGTATGGACTCGAGGTGCTTTCCACGTGTTAGTTAGCATCTGGATGACATTCACTCACATGGGTGTACTTGTGATGAGATTTCTCTCTCCCACCTGAACCGAGGGGAAACTCCTATGTGGCTCTCCCTCTAATCCAATTGACTCTCTCTAAGATCAAGCTCACTTTGGGTCCACATGTGATACCATTCTAAAGACTCTAGATGCTAGATGGTATCACATGCGGACCCAGAGTGAGCTTGATCTCAAAGAGAGTAAATTGGCTCAGAGGGAGATCCGCATAGGAAGTTTCCCCTTAGTTCAGGTGGGAGAGATACATCTCCCAAGACTGATAGACAAGTGTCATGAGTCTAGGGAAAAGTTTGTATACTTCAGAGACAAGCTTGGCATGATGTAGAATGTCTCCCTCGTTGAGAGGGAATGTTGATGTTTGGACAACATTGGGAAGACATTCTCCTAGATTAATAAGTAGTTATATAATATATATAATAAATAAGTAGTTATTTATTATCTAATGGACACATCCTTTCATGGATAGTCACCATATGTTCTCTATATATGAAACACTCATCACTGTAATAACATATCGATTATACAATATCATCTCATATAGAAAAATAAACACATACCATATCATTCTTTCAAGGCTAGTATAAATCCTCTCAGCTCTCCAAGCCCCGACTAGGGAAAATCAAGAAAACCCTGATAACCAATAAGATCCGGTGTGCCAAAATCACTCCAACACATCTTGCAAGGCAAGATGTTCTCTCATCCTTTTCTTCTTCACAATTTCACCCCAGAGTTGTATAAAAAAACCCTAATCTCTAATAGATAATCCCTAAACCTAGACCTCCAAGATGTTGCAATATGTTAGTCTAATAATCCTAAAGTTTATTTAGATAGGCATTTTCCTAGAGTAATAGTAAATAACATTTATTTTAAAAGACAGGTATTTCCTAGGAGATAGATTGTCCTTGCCACATCATTGTCACAGTGATTATCCTTGAATTGTTGGATAATGATTATCTTTTATGTGAAATAAAACACATGGGTGGTAAAAAACGTGATTGTACCACCTCACCTATGCCCAAAGGGAGATATTGTTCCACTAGAAGAATTCCACGAGAAAATGGACCAATGCATTCAATTAAATAGGGTTGTGGCACAAACCATCAAGAGTATTGATAATGTTATGATCCATGAAAATATTATGAGTCCTACAAGCAACAAGAGTTGCTGAACAATATAATGTTATACACCATTTTGTCACACTTTGCTAAGTGTCGCAAGTGTCACATTCCACTTTGTTAAGTGTTTCACTTCACTCTGCTCGGTGACGTTATTGTCGCAAATGCCATGTTCCATTATACTAGGTGTCGTATATTATTTGTCACACTTTCCTAAGTGTTTCCACCTCAACACCATGCATGAATGATCCATGACATCCCCTTGAACATGAAGAAGAAGAAGAAGACACTTTCAAACCCTGACAATTTGGCCTTTTTCACTCAGTTATGGCTTCATTTGACCATGGTCCACCCATTTTCACTCTGGGGGAGTGACCATCCCCTTGACACAGTGTTAAGGGGGTGATCAGGTCGCTCTGTCCACCCTTCTAGGGGAGCGACCATGCAAATTTGGTCAAATCCCATGAATCTAGGGGCATCTTTTGAGGACTTTCTAGATAGTTCTTGGTTTGTTTTGTTGTTTTCACAAAGATATGATTCGAGACTCCTTCTATCTTGTATTGGGAGAAAGAATAACCATGAAGATAACTCAAATTCTAACCTAGTCCACCTTATCCTCAACCACGTTCTTGATTTACCCTAGTGCTTAACCCTTTCTGCATCTATAGAACCAGGCTATTTCAGAGTGAGAGGGGATGGAAAATAAGCATACCAAACTTATGATCTTATCAAGAAGTGCCAAACCTTTTTTTATGTGAAGAAGTTGAGTTGGATTCATGTTTAAGGGTTGAAGAAAGAAGCTTGAAGGATTGCAACAACATCATCAGGTTGTAAGCTTCATGCTTTCATTAATATAAGAACTTGGCCTATTTCTCTTATAATTTCTTGTTCATTTCTTGTCCATTTGATTACTTTGTGTAATTTATCGATAGGTAGGGTTGTTATTACTTTATCATAGATAGTAGTAGGAGAAGTTTCTCTTGTTCTTGCAGGATTGACTACGCAAGGAGGGCTGCTTGGATTGGAGCTCAACTGCTAGAGCAAAGAGGAAAAATGTCAAACATCAGGTGCACACACCTTCTATCCTTCTCTCTCAACCCTCCTGCAAGAAAATATAATGGTTTGTTAGGAGGATGTTAGTGTCCATTTTTTATAGGTTGTCTCACTTGTAGGAAACCCAAGTGAGGGGAACTCAACCTATCCGTAGGGGAGAATTCTCACCACATATAAACATAGATTTGGCCAAAAGGAGGTTTTAATTTGAGTCTATATTAGCTAAGGTCAAACCTAAGGTGGAAAGTGTTGTATTTGCAAAAGTTAAACAATCTGAAGACATTTTTTTCACATCTTATCATTTATGCTCAATGGTTTCTTGTTCCTTGAGAATAATTGTTTTGTAAATTCAAAATGTCAAATTCAATTGCCTAGAAAGTTGAAGACTTTAGAATATGAAGATCCTCAAAAGATGAACGGTCATGGGAGTCCAAGAATCTTAAGAGGTAGATGGAAGACCAAGGGTCATTTATTTTTAGTTAAATAGAACTTTTTTATTAAGAAACACGAGTTCTCATTTTTTGTAAGCAAGCTATCTAGTAATGGAGATGGGGGAACAATTAGCATTTTGAAGTGATAAAGTTGTAGTAGTGAATTGTGGGTGCAAGATATCTTCATTTCATGCATGATTGCTTTGGTTTACTATAATTCTATGTCATAGAACTAATTATTTTCTCATATGCTTAATATCACATTTACTAAGATTGTGGTTTTGAGACAACAATTGGATTAGGATGAACTTACAACTCTCTTTTGGACTTAATCAATTTTTGGCATTGTTCATGTTAATTGTTATTGGTTAACCATCTTTTATTTTTTATAATTACACATTTGAATTCTAATTAATTTTAATTTGCTCCTAGTTCTAGGATTTACTTTCAACATTTTACTTTTTGTATTTTTCTTTCGCAATCTAAATAGAAAAGTAATAAAAACTATAAACATTTGAAATGGATCCCACAACCAATTCCACAAACTAGAGGATCTACCATTAAGAGCAGGAATCACACTTTAAGGGTTTTATCCTGATGGATCCATGTGTGTTGACGAGAGTCAATATCCCATTTCAACTACTGTGGTCTAAATTTGGTTGTGATTTTACATCCTTTGCTAACGATTTCTTAATTCAAGCTATCATTTTCTTATTCTAATCAAAATGCCATTGAGAATTTGACTGAGGATATTGTGAACTACATTATAAAACAAGTTTTAAGTGAAATCACAGTCTTTGTTTAGTAACTCCCATTAAGCAATTTGTTGGAATGTAAAGTGATTTCTAATATCATTTGGTCATTTTTCTCCATGGAAAAGTGTTGGGAAACTCACCTTATGTGAGTATTTGTCTTGGAGGATCCCTAATGGAATATATCCTACACCAGGGGCAATGTTTATTTTATTATTTTGAATATCATAAATATTGCATGAATCCATGAAACCATGGACCAATGTTTTAGATATTGGCTCATCATTGTCTTCATTATTAGTGTTGTTTTTGTCATTATCCCTCTCAAATACCCATGAACTTCACCTCAATAAATGATCTATTTCCCATTCTCATTTATTTCAACATTTTACATCTTATAGAGTGTTGTTTTTCACATGCGCTTTAGTGCTTTCATGACCAAGTGGACCCGAATGTGTCCAATAACATAGGTTATTTTATACTTTAATTTCTTCTAAGTGCAACTACAACTATACTCTTTTCATTTGTCCTTATGAAAAGCATGTTGGATCTAGGATGTATCATGAGGGACATTCATAACTCCTCCAATTATGCCTAATTGTGGTTTTTTGAATCTGTGGCTTGATTCCCATATTTCAAAGAAATTTAATCTTAGTCCTACTATCATTTCCTCTAGTTTAGATCATTGTTCAATTGTATATATCTTTCTATTTCACCTCATTTGTATAGAGTTGCAAATTTTGAAATATTCTCATGTTACAATGCATGCACCTATGTTTGAAAGAAAGACAATCTTAGTGCTAGTTCCCATATTTGAAAGAAAGGATATCTTTGTGGCCTAGTTCCCATATTTGAAATAAAGGCAATCTTAGTGCTACAGTAATTTCCTGTAGTTTAGATAATTGTCTCACTGTATATATCTTTCTATTTCATCTAATTTGGTATGGAGTAGAAAATTTCATAATCTTCTCATTTGCAATGCATGTGCACATGTTTTACAAACACATATATTTCCTATGCCACCATTTGTATGTGCTTCTAAGGCCAAGTGCTCTAATAAGATGTTTACTATTTTCCATGTGTGCACCCCCTACTAATTCTCTTTAATGCTTCCTACTAATTCTCTCATGCTTCCTACTAACTTTACTAACCCTAACTTAAGCTAATTGACTAATAAGCTAGATGTTGTTGCAAAATTTTGCCACAACCATACTAACATACTCTAATTTTCTGCATACATTGCTCTAATAGAGGCACCAAAACATTATCAAAGGAATGCCTAGACAATGATAGAAGGCAAGGTAAAGATGAAGCATTAGATTTTCAATATAGGAGCTTCATGACAAGTGAACATGCATTGGAAAGGAAAATGATCATTTGAATCAAAGGGATAACAATTCATGTGACACTCAAATTGTTCTATTTACAAATTAGTTTGTCCTCGTTCAATACAAATCGATGCAAGCACTTAACCATAACACATATTTAGATGGAAAAAAATGAATCTCACTAAATTACACAACAATTTGTCCTTTGGAAGTCAACTTTGAAGTGAAAATGCATCAAATAGGAAAATGCCCATTAAAATCAAAGGGGTGGACATTGATGCAACATCCAAACTATTTGATTTACAAATTAGTTCTTCCTTCTTCAATATCAGTGGATACATGCACACAACCATGGATTCATAGGAATGAATTTCATAGAATTCCACATACCTATAAGAGAATAAACTACATTTATATCCTATAGGGTTATGCCACTTTTATCAGATACCAACAATAACATAATCTTAGGGAACTATGGCCTATAATTAGAAAGCAAAAAGACAATTCAAATGAAAGGGGGAAACAATTCATGTGACATGTCATTTTTTATATTTAAAAAGTAGCCCGCCCTCCTTGAACATGTGTCTAAACATGCACACACATGTGTATAAACATGCACAAGATAGGGATACATATTTAGATGGAGACAAATGAAGTTCACATAAGCCCACAACATTTTTTTCTTCAAAAATAAACTTTGGAAGGAAAGTGCATCAAAAAGTAAAATGGCCATTGAAATGAAAGGTGAAGTCATTAATGCAACATGCAAATCATTATATTTACAAAGTAGTTTCTCCTGCAATCTCAATGGATACATGCACACGACTAGGAAACATATATGAATTCAAATAAATGAAGCTTAAAGAAGTTCACATCCCTATAAAAGAACAAACAACATATATACCACATAGGGCTATGCTACTTTTATCTTACACCAACAAAATATAATATTTAGGGGGAGTATGGCCTTGAATACAAACCTAAAAAACAATGTTAGATGAATAAAATACTAGATAATATGGCATGCAATACAACATATATACCACATAGGGATATGTCACTTTTATCTTACACCAACAAAATAGAATATTTAAGGGGAGTATGGCCTTAAATACAAACCTAAAAAGCAATGTTAGATGAATAAAATACTAGAGAATATGGCATGTAATAAAACATCCATAAATCAACTTCGTCACATCGGCAAGCAAGCCAATAATTATGATAATAGTAGCAATACAACAATATTCAGTGAATGCTTGTGCAACAAAGAGAAAGGCGAAGATGAATCATTAGATTATGAAACTAATGAGTTGAATGATAATAAAGGCATTAAAACACCCAAGGAAAATGGAATTTTGGGGATATCGACTTTATTACAGAGCTAAAAAAGAAAGACTAGACAAATAGATTAGTATAGAATATGGACTCGGTATTAAATTTGAACGTTTTTGCGACGAAGTAGAGACAAAGTTTCGTCGGAATAGGGTCGTTGTTGTGACCAAGATGATTTTTTTTTTCGTCGGTCTAGCGGCCACACATGGATCTTTGTTGGTCTAGCGACCGGGAAAAGAAGCCTATTCACAATAGGGAAAATTTCGGCTAGCGACGAATGTTAGTCGGTCGAACGACTAATATTAATCACAAGAGAGACCCAACCTGAAGTTAAAAAGGTCAAACGACGGTCGAACAGTTAGTTGCTAGAGTGACCAAGTTACATAGTTTGTGACCAAATGGGAATACAAGCAACGAACATGTTAGTCGCTAGAGCGATGGACATGTTACATAGTTTGTGACCAAATGGCAATACAAGCGACGAACATGTTAGTCGCTAGAGCGACTAATGTTGGGGTTTAAAAAAAAAAATGTATGCCATTCACATAGGAATAAGCACATGGGAGGTTTGCTACAGAAGCATACTTTCATTATGTACTTGGGAAACAATATAGAAGAGAAGAGTAGAGTAGTATGACTATCTAGAGGTGATGAACACACATTCTTTCAAAATCATTCTGAAGGGAAACAATATAGAAATATAATTTGGAAATTGCCCAAGCCAAATGGAAGAAATAACCTCAAAGTTATGTGAACTTGCAAATATGAGAGTAGTTCTGTCGGGGTAGAAAAAGAAGTCATGTATTGTATTGACATAAAAAAACACAATTGTAATTAAGATTGGTCAGCCAAAATTCTTATGGTAGAGTAAGTTGGTTGTATTTAAGGCTTATATTGAATTACACAGGCTTTAACTGTCCATTCAAGAACTAGATTGAAGGGTGCCTACCCTTCTCATCCTTTGTTGTTTTAATTAACAGATYGCTTGTCCTTAATCCATATCCTTTRTGTYRACAAYATCCACCTCTTTTAGTGTTGGTTCACTTAGGGAGGYADAATMTTTGAAGAHWTKTTTTAATCTKTATTGTAGAGCCACTGGAATGGAACTAAATTTGATCAAGTCCTATAGAGTATACCAAGGCATGAGTAGAATCTAAATCTTATTCTTGCAAAGTAATAACATTTATAGGTTCCACCATTCTACAATTGATCTACAACTTATTGAGAAATAGATCACGGTTAATCCTAGCAAATATACACTCCTTGCAAGAAAATTCAGAATAGTCAACATAATGGATCTAATATAGAATTTCCACTCTTATTTGTGTGCACACCAATATATCCAATAACTCCTCCATGATCTCAAAATATTGGTTTGCATAGATTTTGTCCCTTTATAAATGAAATATACATAGAAAATCTATAGATTCGCTAGCATATCTTAACGATGAGCACCCTAATCCTTCTCTTTTCACACATGCCAATAATGCACATACACAGGTTTTTTTTTCTAGTACAACTCACACAACTAATATTTTCCATCATGCATGTATTAGTGAGAGTTATCACATAGTGCATATGCATTAGGAATTTCCACCATGGATCCATCCCCAAAGGTCCTAATGGTCCCAAAACAACCCCAATCTTATACTCCTTCACTCACTTGATCTAGAGATTCTTGATACTCCCCTCCACTTCTGAATACATGAATTTTTCTTAGCTTTTGCCAAAAAAAAATCATCTATCTACAATTGAGGCCTAAGGTTTTAGACAAATTATAGGGTTTTGAGGCCTAAGGTTTTAGACGAATTCTAGCGTTTTGAGCATGGGTCTTGCCAAAAGAAGAGGAGATAAGCACCATTGGACATTCTGAAAGGTAAACGTATAAAAAATTGCAATTGATTCAAATATAAATTCACAAATACTTTAAATAACAAAAAGAAGAAAAATGTAGTTGTGAGCAATACCCATAACAATATTGGATTCGTCATGGAGCACAAAACTTACATATTAATGCTATTTGTTTCTTTCCCTTGATTAAAACTGATCTGAAATTTTAAAAGATTTCTAAGCATTAAAAACATGAATAAGATGCAAAATTTCTAACTCTTTGCACTGCCCAACTTCCAAAATTAGTTAAGATATAGTACATTTTCATGATATTTGATTTCAGACCTCACAAACAAGGATTTGAGTTTGAGAGTAATTTAAAAAGATTTCTAAGCACCAAAAACATGAATAAAATGTTGGTTTATTGAAGCTTTTCTTTCAAGATAATAAGAGTAGAATTTAGTAAGCATACTTGTAATTTTTGAAAATTATATCAGGGTGAATATGAAAACATACCACACTAGCAACATGTAACACAATGCATCCATGAGCATCCATTGCAACTCATAGACAAGCATCTACTAATTAACTAAACTTTATTCACGAGTCATTGTCAAACTTTTCATGTTAACTGAAGGGTGCTTTGGGGTATTATTGCTACTCCTAGGTAGGCTATCATTGTACGGAAGGAATGTGGAAAATTTGACAAGTTGTAATCGTAGATATGGCCATTTCCTACATATTTTATAGCTCTGTATTGTTGGGTATTTTGATCAACATTGTGCCAATGGTGTCCAGCTAACAAATGTACATGAAGGTCGTTGGGTGCTACCATAACACTAATCAAAGGATTTACACCAATGAAGGGATTTAGATGTTCGACTAAAGTGCATCCATATAATATTTTAAGTGGGTCAGTGTATTAACACCAATGAATGAATCCATTGTGAAGTAAATGGCCTCAACAAGTCAATAAATACCTAGATTTGCTAGCTCATGAAAGGGGAGATATCCTAGGGTGAGCTAGTATGAAAATAGGTCAACGTTAGGTAGGTTGGAGCAGCAAAAATAGCTTAGGACATTCAAATGGTACACATTCCTGGGGAAGTTCTTCCCAATACACACCTCATTACTAAACTCAATTGAATGATAGGAAGTTCTTCCCATTGCTACAATTAATCACCACACAACACATAAATCTAAATTATGGCATCAACT
>JZKD02S1612169.1:20580-44204 GCA_000966675.3 Picea glauca
CAGTTGCGCTATTTAATCTTTTCCTTTTATTATTAATTTAATATCTTTTTATACTTTCACAAGTTAAGAATTAATTTCTTCTTTGCAATTTTTTTAAACCCACTAGTTTTAATTACATTCTTACTCTCTTCATTTACCCCAAGAATTTTATGAAGACTAAACTATTACTTAAGTGGGTTTTAGTTTAAATTATTACTTTTATTTTTATAGGGTCTTTTTCTTAAGGTTAAACAAAATTTTACCCTAGAGAATTTTTAGACTTAGATTTAGATTCTGAATGGGGCAACAATTATTTAGGGAAGTTGTTTAAGAATTTCTTAATATGTTAAATGTCTTAGGGCCATCTAAGTTTGTTCCTTCATGCACATCAATGCGACGTGCCCTTCAGGATGCACCATGTGCTCCAAGGGTGCCACTCGCCTCGTTCGTTTCTTTTGCATGACGTGCCCTTCAGGATGCCCCACGTGCTCCAAGGGTGCCACTCGCCAACTTGTGTTTCTTTTGGGCAACGTGCCCTTCAGGATGCACCACGTGCTCCAAGGGTGCCACTCACCAACTTGTGTTTCTTTTGCACAATGTGCCCTTCAAGATGCACCACGTGCTCCAAGGGTGCCACTCGCCAACTTGACTGATTGGTAGACATCAATAACCCATGGAGTCAACACTCTGCCAGGTGAACTTGTGGGAGACTAAGGGCTCTAAGGAATAATGCCCCCGCCTTATTGCATGCCCCTTAGAATCATCGTGAATGATTGTCGCAGTCTAGCCTCACGGCATCATGGGTCCTCTCAAACTAGGTAATCGTTAACCTACAGTTCGAGCCACGGCGGGAGTGCTAGTAGGCTATGGCAGGGCTATTGTCCACACCTCTCCCTCAACCTCTCTAGAAATCATGTGTGGCCCCTTTACTCCATATATGAGTCTGGTCGGCAAGCTATCATCAGCCTGCATCATCAACAATCATGTCAGAACATGTTCATATAATATCATCAAATCAAAATGTAATATCACAATAAATAAATCAACCCAATAGCACACTCCCTGACTCAATCCGGATTCCAAGGGGTTTCCATCAATGCCTCTGCATCCTCAAGGTCAAAAACCCTACACACTCAATAAAACTGAGTCAATAGCACCTATATATGTCAAAGTAGTGAAGCATCATGTCATCTATCATAATGCATCATAATCAAGGATAAATGTTTTAATATCATAACAGTCCAGATCACTTGCAAGCAAGTGTCCTCAAAGAATAAGTTTTCTTAGTGCGCCAGAGTGGGATGCTACATACACCCCCTCTTGGTCTAAACTTCATCCCGAAGTTTCTCGGTATAAATGCTGAAATAAAATTATCACGGTATCATAAGTCTATCTATTAAACAAAAATGGGAACTGCTAGCGCATATCATATGCGTCCTCCTAGGTCGCTGAGTGCGGACTATAATTGTCCCACTGGACCTTGACCTGATCTACCGTTCGACGTCATAACTGTCAAATGTGATGATCTAAGATGCAGACTGGATCAGCCGTGAGCGCTCCCTCATCCGATACCTGCAAGGAACTCATGTCAATCACATGTGTAGGATCACTAATATAATGTCTCAAAACAGATACATGAAAAACATCGTGCATACGCCTCAAGGAATCAGGTAAGGCTAGTCGGTAGGCCACGAGCCCCTTTCTCTCCAAAATCTTGAAAGGTCCCACGAACCTAGGAGAGAGTTTAGCTCCCTTTACAAACTTGATTGAACTCTAATGTTGTTTAACCCGCAAGAAGACTCGATCGCCGACCTTGTAACTATGGTCGACTCGGTGCGCATCGGCATAACTCTTCTGTCGATCCTGCGCTTCTTTAATCCTTTGTCTTATCGTTTTCATTTGTTCTTCCATTTATTGGATTGCTTATGGTCCCCCTAGGACCCTATCCTCAAGTCGATCCCAACTCAAGGGCGTCCGACACGGTCACCCGTAAAGAAACTCAAAAGGTTCCATCTTAATGGTGCTCTGGTAACTATTGTTGTAAGAGAACTCTACTAGAGGCAAGAATTCCTCCCAATGATTTTGTTGGTCCATCGCGTACATGCACAACATGTCTTCCAAGGTTTGGTTGGTTTGTTTTGTCTGTCCGTCAGTCTCTGGGTGATACGCAGTACTAAAGTTAAGTTGAGTTCCCAAGGCCTCTTGGAAACTTGTCCAAAATCATCCAGTAAACACCGATCCTTGATCAGATATAATCCTCTAAGGCATTCCATGCAGCCACACAATATCACTGATGAAAACTCTCTCTATGTCAGGTGCCTGATACGTCGTACGCACAGGAATAAAGTGAGCACTCTTCGTCAGAGTGTCTACTACCACAAAAATCGAGTCATGTCTCCTTGCCGTTAGTGGTAATCCAACAATAAAATCCATCGAAATAACCTCCCATTTCGATTCCGGGATGGCACGTGGTTGAAGTAATCCTGCTGGGTGTCTATGTTCAGCCTTTACCTGCTGACACTCTAGACATGTGGACACATAGTTGACTATGCCGGCCTTCATTCCCTTCCAAAAGATTAAGGGCTTAAGGTATGCCCTCATCTTCGTAACTCCCGTGTGAGCCATGTAAACTACTCTATGAGCCTCGCTCAGGATAAACATCCTCAACTCGTCGTTGGCCGATACGTAAATACGACCTTTAAACCTCAATAACCCATCGCTATCAAAATAAAATCCCTCATATCGTGGTACCATCATTGTGTTTTGTCCGATAAAACCCTCGACTTCTTTGTACCATTCGTCGTCACGCTGTAAAGTGAGAATTTTCTCACGTAAGTTCGTCTGAAGAGGCAACAATGAAAATATGTGCGGCCTTCGACTCAAGGCATCCGCCACTCGGTTCATTGTTCCCTTTATGTAAGTAATCTCAAAGTCGTACTCGCTAAGCAATTCCGACCAACTCTGTTGTCGAACGTTCAGGTCGCTTTGTGTAAAAATGTGTTGTAGTCCACAATGATCAGTCCTTAGTTAAAATTTTTGTCCAACAAGGTAGTGTCTCTAATCCTTCAAGGCATATACGATGGCTAATAACTCCAAATCGTGTGTTGCGTAGTTCTCTTCATGCCTTCTCAGTTTCCTCAAAATGTAAGCAATCACCTGTCCGTCTTGCATCAATACTCCGCCTAAACCTTCCTTGGATGTGTCTGTGCATACCAAGAAGTCTGCGTCCATGTCAGGGACCTTTAGTATCGGCGTTGTTGTCAACAACTCTTTAAGCCTCCTAAATGCTTCTGCGCATTTCTCGGTCCAAACAAAATTCTTATTTTTCTTCTGAAATTCCGTGATCGGATTTGCTATCTTCGAAAATGCCTCGACAAACCGTCGATAGTATCCTGCTAAACCCATAAAGCTACATACTTATGTGACATTCGTCGGTGTTGGCCATTCCATAATAGCCTCAACCTTGGCTAGATCCAGGGCGATACCTTCGCCAAAGATGGCATGCCCTAAGTAGTGAATCCTCGATTGATAAAAAGAGAATTTGGACAACTTCCCATACAATTTGTGCTCTCGCAAACATTGTAGTACCAAGCACAAGTGCTCGTCATGCTCCTCCGTCATCCGAGAGTAGATAAAAATATTGTCAATGAATACTTGGACAAACTTGTCCAAGTACTTGTGGAAAACCCCGTTCATCAAACTCATAAATACCCCAGGGGCGTTTGTCAGTTCAAATGGTAAAATCGTAAACTCGTAGTGTCCAAACCTCATCTTAAAGGCGGTTTTAGGGACGTCATCCTCCTTGATCCGTAACTAGTGATACCCTGATCGCAAATTGATCTTGGAGAACACCGTCGTACCCTTCATTTGATCGAACAAATCATCAATTCTTGGTAAGGGATACTGATTCTTGATCATAGCCTTGTTCAGTTGACGGTAGTCAATGCAAAGCCTCCATGATATGTCCTTCTTCCGAATGAAAATAACAGGTGCACCCCACAGTGACACACTAGGACGTATCAGTCTCAGGTCCAGCAACTCCTTTAGTTGCATTTTC
Organism: Picea glauca; assembly: GCA_000966675.3. Taxonomy (NCBI): domain Eukaryota; kingdom Viridiplantae; phylum Streptophyta; class Pinopsida; order Pinales; family Pinaceae; genus Picea; species Picea glauca. The sequence goes on from JZKD02S1612169.1 coordinate 24,617, forward strand.
AACTCTTGCAACTCTGGGGTTGACATTCGATAAGGAGTTCTTGCTATCGGTTCGGTCCCTGGTTTCAGGTCTATGGTAAACTCCAATTCCCTTTCCGGTGGCATCCCAAGTAACTCCTCTGGAAATACGTCCGCAAACTCCTTCACCACTGGAAGGTGTTCTATACCTTCTACTACTCCCTTTTCGTTTAGCGCAAGGATCGCATAAAGCTTGCACCCCTTGTGCATACTCTTCTGTAACTATAAGGAAGAGACGAACCTTAGAAAGACTCCCTGGTTTTGTCCTACAATCACATGTCTCTGTCCTTCGTCATTGACCAAGATTAACATTTTCGTCTTACAGTTGAGTATCGCCTCATGTGATTCCAACCAATCCATACCAATCACGACATCATAAGATCCTAAGATCGTGACATACAAGTTGACCCTCGTGACAAACTCTCCCAGGTTAAGGGAACAACCCGTAACTTTTCCTCCAACCTTTTGTTTGGCTCCTAAAGCCATTTCTATGAAGCTAAAATCGTCCTGTTCGACTGCCTTTACCTTAATCCTTTTTAGCGCTGCACCAAAAATGAAACTCTCAGTAGCACCTGGGTCTATCAAAATACTAAGGGCCTGGTCAGCGACAGTACCTGTCGTCTCGAACACAGTCGACTGGTGCTCTGCCTGGCAATTATTCATCGCTGCATGAATCCGATGGGCCTTGCCCATATCTACTACTGTAGTGGGTCTGGCTAATTTGGACGCTCTGGTCTTCTCCACAGGATAGTCATGCTGGTAGTGTGGCTCCCCACATGTCCAACACCCCTTCTTCGGCTCAGTAGTCCTAGTACCCGAAGTAGAAGATGATGGCCTGTCAGCCTGAAAACCTGGTCTGTTCTACTGAACAGGCCTAAACTGTTGTTGTTGTGGGTGACATTGTTGCTGATGTTGTGGTCCTCGATAAGGTGTCCGCTTCTGAGGCGACGATCGTCGGGGTGTAGTGAAAGTGGATCCTCTCTGGAAGCCACGATATCCCGGTGTATGTCTCGCTGGTGTATGATGCTGCGGGGTTCCAGATGAACCTTGCCCTGTTGGTCTCGCTGGAGTCCTGGTCTGACCCCCACTGATAAGCTCCTCCTCTGCTATGAGGGCCTTTTGGACGACATCGTGCAAGGTTTGAGGCATCAAAATCCTAACCTTTGCACGCAGGCTTCCGTTAAGGCCGAACACGAACCGGTTGACCTTAAGTTTCTCTGTGTTAAGGTGCATAGAATACCGGAGCAGCTCCATAAAACGTGCCTCGTACTTGGGCACCATACAACCTCCCTATCGTAATGCATTGAACTCATTGAGCTAACGCTCAATGAATTCCTCTGAAAGGTACCTCTCTCAGAACTGTTCCTCGAACAGTTCCCATGACACATCTTCGACGACCATGTTCAGTTGCGATAAGAGCGTCTTCCACCATAGAAGAGCGCTCCCCTTCAGTTGAAAGACTTCCATGCGAACCTTCATGTTGGAGGTATAATCGCGAAGTGCGAAGCACATCGCCATATTCTCCAACCATTCCTCGGTGGCGACGCCATCCGGGGCACCAAAGAACTCGGGAAATTTAACCTTTTCAAGTTCACAGTGAATGCTACCAGCAACGGCCAGTGCGTGCAGCAGAACCTCAGTGGGTGTTGACACCCTGGCCTCATCTTTGTCCAAGCGGCTGATCAATGCCTCAAACATGTGCTGAAAAGATCTCATCATCCCAACTACATTGCCAACTGCTATCTGCTCCTGTCCGAGAACTTGCTTGTCTCCCTGGGGGTTAGACCCCTCAGGTGTGGATGCTACTGGAGGCATTGCGCCTCCTCCCTTAGTACCCCATCATCTGCCTCCGTGGCATCCTCTAACCATGATTACCTACATGCACACAATCAACTCTATCAACAACAGTATAATCAAATCATGTCAACGAAAACCGTAGTGATTCCAAGTCGCGAGTCGAACCGACTCTGATACCATATGTAACGATCCTCGTCGTTCCGAAAACAAACTCATATAACAAGTGCAAATTTTTTTTGTTAAAAGTGTGTGCGCGTGTGTACAAGAGAAACAACACATTCAAAACTGTGTCGCCACCCGACAACGAACAAGACACATACCATGACGAACACAACAAGTAACTTCATGCATTTAACGACGATCAATCAACAATAAGAAGGAATGACTACCCACCCGTCCTACCTTGCAAAGGTTAGGACCTCCAAGACACATAATCAATGCTCAAGCCCAGGTTCCCATCGATTTTAACCATTTAAGGTCTCAGGGCTGGCGACTGTTATGAGGAACATGGAGGTGTCTACATCCCGCTCAACACAATCAATACCGGAGCCAAAAATGCTAAATCTACCAACATCAATGATTAACTAAGATTCGTTCTATCAATCAAACTCAATTAAACCAAGGGTGAGAGTAAACTTTACTATAATTCATCATACAATAACTTTAATTAACCACGCATTACTATAACTAAAATGGGCATTAATTTCAGACCAGCTACTCCAATTAAATTCCATTAATCGATGTTCCCCAATTTCTAAATCACAACAATTGATTGTACTTAGTTTAATGACATTACATTATATGTTAACAATTCAACACAATCTCAACAACATTACCCTAAAATAATAACAACATTACGCTACCAAAAATAACTCCGCAATTAAATTACTTATCTCAATACATCTTATATGTTACTTATACCATAAAATTACAAACCAACATCAATTTCAAGGCACACACCTGATCCATTAGCCAATTAACATAACTCATTTAATGATCAAGCATGCCATGTTTTAGTCATACTACATCCATACATGATAATTAGTATCATAACATACTTCTAGGTTAATGAGAACATCAATACCTAATAATTAGTACCATAGCATGCATAATCATGCTTGTAGCTTAATGAAAACAAAATAATCTATATAGCTTGACTTCATTTGAGAATCCCCAATGTAACATGTATTATATTGGAAGAATAGCCATATCAGTTTTAGAATAGAGAGGAAGGGATCGCCATACCATTTTTTTTTGCTTTAGTCACACTACATCCCTACATGATAATTAGTACCATAACATAACCATATCCTCACCTTCTATATCACAATATCATTGCAATTAAAATAATGATGACTTTACCTTTTGTTTGTTATTGATAACAACAGAACTACCAAAAACCTGACCATAATAACCATGTATTTACTTTCATAATAGAATAGCATTGTAATTTAACTAAGAAAGGCTTTCATTACAAAAAATTTGTAAATAAAATAATCGATGATTAACATAAATAATTAAATCAAAATGGGAAACATATTGTAAATTGGATTGTAGAGGAATTTCATAGCATTGTAATTTAAACTAATAATGGATTTTCATTACAAAACATTGTAATTCAAATAATCGATGATTAACATAAGCCAACTAGGTAGTTAATTCTGGAGCAGCTAACATTGCTACCTGTCAGTTATTAAGCGCGAAAACCTGGCGATAAAAAGGAAAGCATTGAAGGGCGTTTAAGACCATTCGGGCCTGGTAAGGGTAACTAAACGCGGTTGTCAGTTGACAGGCTCCACGCTGTCCATGGTTGGGTAGATGGTAGGAATTGCAGCCCAGGTGGAAGGCTGATAACATCGGGTCTCACGTTTTTAAGAACTACACCCTCCAGCACTGGTGCGCTGTGATTGAAACTCGGGATGGGGAATCATCTAACTACAAAACAAACCTCATAATAAAAAGCCAAAGATGCATGGGTAAGGTAAATTCTTCTCTAGAAATAGTAACATTTGGTTTAAGAAGATATTCTTCCAATTGATTGAAGTAATTAAATTATTTCTACTACAATCCCAACTAATCCCAACACCCTTTATTAGTTGTTCCCTTATTTATGCGTGAACTGAAACAAAGTGGAAAGTTGTTGTTTGGGAAAATGAGAGCACCTAAAGCAGACCAGAATACTGAGGGTGACAAGTGCATGTCAGAAGGTCAGAAATCACGGCAATTGTCAAGGCAAGAATTAAGCTGGTAGAATCATCCTGCCCGCGTCATGGAGGAACCCAAATCTTTGGCCATTAAACCTTGTAAGGAACCGAATCCAGAAAGTTTTTTGTGGCAGAATGAGTCTCATTGAATTCCATTTATCAAGAAGAGTGAAGTCTTCAACTCTTATTTGTCAATGTCTATCTTTTACCTTGTACAACATTTGGGGTCTTCATGCCAGCTTGGTTGACACGTTAAAAGTCGTTCGACTTGCGTGACACACCACATTCATTCACGAAGATTAGGAATGCCCGTTACCAGTTTTCAATTTCTTTATCAACAAATGCCCGTCAACTTTAATTGGTTTAAGAAGTGGAAAATATACAGTCTACTAGGTCTGCCATGCCCATTTCTCTTGGGAATCATAGAAATACTTTGAGCTCTTGCTGGTATGAAAGGTAGTCTGGTCAAGAATATCGCGTGATGACAAAATAATTAAGGTCTAAAATGTGAGAGAAGTGTTATGTTCAAGATGACGGGGTTGTTGTGACGGTAGTCAAGAATCTCATGATGATCACAACATAGTTTTGTGAGAAGTACTCTGTTTGAAGACGGTAGGATTCCACTTAATATGCTAAAAAGGGTTACGTTTACATTTGTTGCGTTAACGCTCCGTCCACACATGGAGCGACGCGTTTAGAAATCAAGTCATCTTTAACAGCTTCTAGAACATAAATTATGTTGCGGTCGGAAGGTTAACATAGGTTGAAATATGCAGACAAGTTTTAAATGCAAGATAAAAATAATAAACACAGAGTTATAGTATGCGCGCCGATTTATGTGCTACTGAACACGCCGGTAAGGAGCATTTTCTTATTAAAAGAAAGATCTTCTAAGGTAAGTAGATTTCGATACATTCCAATCAATTAAAAACTATTCCACATCAATTGATCAACTAAACAATGGAATCCATCGCAGACACAAGCACAACTTTGCAGAGAAGACATGTGTAAGGCGGTGACACAATCCAGGAATGCGCATGTTAATAATTCCAGCGCTGACTAGTTAAGGAATATGCAATTTAATTAAATTTCGGTGTTGTCTGCATAAGGGAATATGCAGTTGAAATATGAAGATTGTTTAGTATACTAAGAAGTAAACAACTAATGCAGAGTCCCTTCCATGATCTGATTTGCAAATATTTAAAATCTTAAAGGGAAACGATTACTGCAGTGACACTGTCCATCAACATAAAATGTAGTCATAATGTAAATCGAAGAGCATGATGGGAGCAGCGGAAGGGTCACAGTGAAACACCACAGGGAGATTTAATAAACCAATCAATCAGCCAAGTTATAAAAAAAAGCAATCATAAAACTACACAACAGTTTACCTACTCAACACACCTGCAGATCTAAAACATACATCGTACCACATTCTATCAATCAACAAAAACATGTACCGTTTCCTGTTTGCTTGCTCCAAGTGTCGTCCGCGCGCTCCATGCCGCTCCTGCTCGCCGACCGTCGAGACTACACCAGTACCTCCCAGCCAATATCTAGGGGTACTCTGCTTCCCACTTAGCCCCCCGAGCTGCAAAGGGGCCACACACAATCCAGATGGTCCGTCTAGCTTCCCAGCTCACCTCACAAGGCCGAGCTACCACTCCTATCCAATCTGGAAAATCCCAACTCCTCACAAGTAATCAATCAAGTCACAAATCCGGTAGTGTAACGTTATGCTAACAGCTGATCCCTTTCTTCCCCATCTTCCCTTTCTTTTAGAGAGTTTTTAAGACCTCCAACTTTCCCTAAATCACATTTAAATTAAGTTTTAATAAAATATTCTAAATATTCTCCTTCACACAAGTGTCGTCCATCCCCCTCTTTCCTCCAATAATTATTTTCTTTAAATTTATTAATTGTCTCATTTCCCTCACCCACCTAGAGTTGCTCCTAAATTTACTCCTAGGTGCTCCTAGATTCCCTTACAGGTTTAAATACTTTCCCTAAAATGAAGTTGCTAATTTAGTTCATTTTAAAAGATTCTTAATTGCAGATTCCTTACAATGTTGACCTCACTTTTTACCATAAGTTCCCTTCTTTCCCTTATTATGTTTCCCCCTATTCCTTAGTTTCCTAATTTTTATTATTCCCTTCTTTCCCCTTTTTATTCGAGTCACAATGGCAGTTGCGCTATTTAATCTTTTCCTTTTATTATTAATTTAATATCTTTTTATACTTTCACAAGTTAAGAATTAATTTCTTCTTTGCAATTTTTTTAAACCCACTAGTTTTAATTAAATTCTTACTCTCTTCATTTACCCCAAGAATTTTATGAAGACTAAACTATTACTTAAGTGGGTTTTAGTTTAAATTATTACTTTTATTTTTATAGGGTCTTTTTCTTAAGGTTAAACAAAATTTTACCCTAGAGAAGTTTTAGACTTAGATTTAAATTCTGAACGGGGCGACAATTATTCAAGGAAGTTGTTTAGGAATTTCTTAATGTGTTAAATGTCTTAGGGCCATCTAAGTTTGTTCCTTCATCCACATCAATGCGACGTTCCATTCAAGATGCACCATGTGCTCCAAGGGTGCCACTCGCCTCATTCGTTTCTTTTGCGCGGCGTGCCCTTCAGGATGCCCCACGTGCTCCAAGGGTACCACTCGCCAACTTGTGTTTCTTTTGTGCGACATGCCCTTTAGGATGCACCACGTGCTCCAAGGGTGCCACTCGCCAACTTGTGTTTCTTTGCGCGACGTGCCCTTCAGGATGCACCACGTGCTCCAAGGGTGCCACTCACCAACTTTACTGATTGGTAGACATCAATAACCCTTGGAGTCAACACTCCACCACATGAACTTGTGGGAGACTAAGGGCTCTAAGGAATAAGGCCCCCGCCTTATTGCGTGCCCCTTATAATCATCCTGAGTGACTGTCGCAGTCTGGCCTCACGACATCGTGGATCCTCTCGAACTAGGTAATCGTTAACCTACAGTTCGAGCCATGGCAGGAGTGCTAGTAGGCTGTGGCAGGGCTGTTGTCCACACCTCTCCCTAAACCTCTCTAGAAATCGTGTGTGGCCCCTTTACTCCATATGTGAGTCTGGTCGGCAAGCTATCGTCAGCCTGCATCATCAGCAATCATGTCAGAACATGTCCATATCATATCATCAAATCAAAATGTAATATCACAATAAATAAATCAACCCAATAACACACTCCCCAACTCAATCCAGAGTCCAAGGGGTTTCCATCGATGCCTCTGCATCCCCAAGGTCCAAAACCCTGCACACTCAATAAAACTGAGTCAATAGCACTTGTCTCTGTCAAAGCAGTGAAGCATCATGTCATCTATCATAACGCATCATAATCAAGGATAAATGTTTTAATATCATAACAGTCCAGATCACTTGCGAGAAAGTGTCCTCAAAGAATAAGTTTTCTCAGTGCGCCAGAGCAGGATGTTACAAAAATGTTGATAACTTTACTTCCCCGGCTCCATTTCGACTGATTTTGTTTTTGAAATTGGGTATTTTTCCAAGAGGAATTCAAATATCCAATTTGCTTTGAAAAAATCATCTCATAAATCTTCAAATATGAACGTGAAGTTTGTCGCCCTCTTTTTTCCCTAGAAAAAAATTGCAAAAAAAGCCAAAAATCATTCCCTTCTTTGGCCAAGGAAAGTGATCTGATACCACTTGTAGTATTCCAGATATAAATTAGTACGTAGAACATAAATATTTTAGCTAGAAATGGCAGAGAAGAAATGATATAATTAGAACAATACCATCATAATACCAGAATAACACCAAAAAGAGCACTTTGATTACTGATAGCAATGTTCACTTGCCTCTTTGAGGGGGTGTTGTCCCTTGACCAAGTTTTGAGGATCCTTGGTTATGTTTGACCTACTTTTGGGACTTTGACAGGTTGTTGAAGGTGGAGCGCAAGTTGAAGCAGAGATCATGAGATCTCATCCCCTTTTTAGGGATTTTAGGGATTTGGGCTTATGTAACAGGTATGGGGATGTCATCCCATGGGTTTACCCATGTTTAGGCCTCTTTTGTAATGTATAAATAGAAATCTAGGTGATGTAAGTAAGTGGTGTATGTGATGCGAAGTGCAAAGGCACAAGTGTGTGATACCAAGTGCTAAGTGAAAGTGACAGTGTACATGCTTTGTGCATGTTGTGTGATACTTGCATGGCTAAGTGCAAGTGACTATAAGAGATTGAGTAGAAGCTTCATGTTGTAACCTAGCTCGGGGAAGGAGGATCGAGTGAGGTGCATGCATATCTCATGTACTATGCAGAGTAGGATCTTGTGGCTCTGTGCATGTAGCTAATTGACCGAAGATAATAAAAGAGAAGAAGTATTGGTGGACGTAGCCACGGGATGGGGATGAACCACGTATATCCCTTGTTTCTATGCTTTGCGTGATATATTGATGTGTTTATGTGTTTACTTGCTTAATTTCTTGGTATAGATGAATGATAGATAGATCTTTCAATGTTTTTTTCTTAATAATATGGATGAATTCTAGATCTAACCTATGTGAATGTGCTCAGTGCTTGAATATGCTAGATCGGGGTGAAAACTACAATGCTCTGTAATTAGGGTTTTATCTGCGAAGTAGATACTGGTTAAATATTGATGAACTATAACTGCTAAGTGCTTTGTTAAGGTGTTGTAATCATAGATCGGTGTCCCAGCTAAGGTTGCAAAAATTTGAGTCCTGCAACCACCCCTGCCCTACCTCGGGTGAGACTTCATATGCTTCACAGGTGTTGAAGAAAGGGCCAGTAGTTAGGGTTTTGTTGGTGCATTCTTGATCGTTGAACCTTGGGTCTGCCCCTGTGCCAAAAAATGGTTCTGTTGTTGGGACCTGAAACTATGATTGCTGGGAACTGAAGAAAATAAATCTTTGTGCATAGATCTGTTTCTTTAGTGCCCAGTAGTCTACTTAACTTGTGAAGCTCTCTCCTAAGAAGAAAAGTCATATCTAAAGAAAAGAGGTAAGATCTGAAGGCTTTGTTCTTTGTTAAAGGTAAGAACAGTGAAAAGTTTTGATTGAAAAAGGAAAGATAAGTGAAAAAGTTTTGTTTCAAAAGTATGGATCTAGGTATGTTTGATAAATTTTGTCCTAACTTGAAAAGTAGGGCACAACTAGATGAAATAACGTTTGATATGAGTAGAACTAATAGAAATAAAGAAAGATATGTTATTCCTATGCATAGAAAGAATGTTTGGACTAACAAATGGATGAAAGAACCTAGAAAGAATTTTTTGCAAGTTAGCTACTATGATCCTAGTGTGCAGTACAGGAAAGGTTGGGGATCATTTCAAAGAAAAAGAATATTAACTCTTTTTTATAATTTCAGAAGACTGCGACATCTTGCTAAGGAATGCCCTGGTAGAATACCTAGTTGTCTTTGTTGTCAAGCTATGGATCATGAAGTTTCGGATTTCCATAGAATGATTGCTAAGGTTTAAAGAATAGTTATGAGACAAGAAAACCCTGAGGAAGATCAAGAAACTAAGACCATGATAGAACCCCAGAAAGAATCAGAGACTATATTACTGCAAATGAAAGAAACCCTGAATGATCACTGAAATATCAACTTATCAAAGATATTCAAAGAAAAAGAGTGCATAGAAACAAGAATAAGAGACTTCGACACAGACTGTGTTCTAGATGAGGAAACATAGGTGAATATTATGATAGAAAGAACTTGGGAAATTTTAGGAAAGCTTTTTATGATTCCTTCATTAGGAGGAATAGGATTATTTAGAGGAAAGTTGATAACCCTATGTGGAAGACAAACCCAGATAGTTATGAGTGCTCATGGAACTACGACAAAGGAATATTTTGAGGTTGTTAAATTTATTAAGAAAAATGCACCATTTGATATGTTATTAGGAAAACCCTAGATTGAGAGAAATCAGACCAAAAGAAAAGAAGAGGGAGTCTTAGAACAAAAAAAGCAAGAATTAAAATATTTCATGACTAGGAGGATAGTGCACTTTATTGAAGAACAGGAGAACATATTGAAGCTATTTAAAACCAGAAACTTGGATGTTGAAGTTGAAAGAACACAAGAAGACTTGCAGAAGAACAAAGCACCTACCCCAGAAGGAGAAGAAGTATTTCCCTTGAACCCTAAGAAAGAATCTCAACAACGCGAAGTTACTATTCCAAGAGGAAATAAGAATCAAAATGGGAAGAAGAACCCAGTAATGCATATCACAGGGAAAAAGGCTAGAAATATCAGTAAGAAGAAAGCGAAGCTAGAAACACTACAGGAGGTTCCCAAGGGAATTTCGCAGAAGGAAGGCTTGAAAAACTGGAACTTCGTCGGGATATCATAACAACACAACATGGCACTTCACCATGGCAGATCGATATAGCCATTGAAATCATTATAACCATTATCCCGACGCCCCGAACAGTTAGAATAACAGTTATGACCAGAAAATCTCACCATCGGACTGTTGGGACCGCGTCGTAATGGACAAAACTACATTGATGAAGGTATATTGTCCATTGGAGAAGATTTGTTACATCGTTGTCTAATTATTCCATCGACTTTTGCATTGAGAACACTTTTGTGAATTGTATTTGAGCCAAAAAGAGAAATCATTGCTATCGCGCTGTGTTTATTGAGATTGACACCTGCTCCATTGCTTTGAGCATTCATTCATCCACCTAATTTATCTGATCTAAGAGTGTATGTCGGACGAGATCAACGTCGTAGAGAAAGTCATCGAAGAAGTTCTAATCAACCTTATGGGAGAGAGAGTGATGTCCATGGGAGTTCAAGATTCATCGACGCGAGGAGTGCAAACCTCCCTGTCAACTTTTCATGGATTCAGACCATCCCACATTGCAGATGAGAAAACAACCAAGCACAGAGATGACTTATCGAATGCGAAGTTAATCATGTCTGTTCTGCCCAATTACATCCTGCCTCTAGCCAACATGGTGAATCATGACAGTGTCCTGTGGGACTTCGACTACACAGTTATCTTGGCGTACCTCTCGAAGGGGATATGCGCAGTCAGACCACAGTTGGAGAGGATTCCAACCTTAAATATTAGTGACTATAATCTAGGGGACCGCAAGACCTACAACATGATCACGCCTCACAAGTACTTGACTAAGACGAAGGGAAGAGATTGAAGATCATTCCCCAGCCATGGACCATGAACATCGCACAATCCACTATCCTTAATGTCATGAAAATCCACACTTTGGAAGGAACCAGGAGGTTAACGTGTGCGTTAATCTCCTGTTGTCATGCTTCCATGACGGTTATTTATGGTTAGATAGGTGTATTATCGTTGATCTGGCATTGATACATACGATTACTGTATTGAGCATGTAGGGACCCGATCCACAGGACTTCTACCCAGGGAAGGTTGCAGATCACACCCTGGAACAAAGGATTAAAGACGTCTATGGTGATGTAGAGAAGGGGACGCGAGGCTAAAAGGTAGCCTAAATTCAGAATGGTGCAATGTGCCTCACTTGCCAATTGATTGTTGGTAAGCTAGTATGAAAGAACAGACCCATGCAGGTCACAGGGTTTGTGGTTGAACTCACATGAAAGTGCATGGAGGGATTACAGATGAACTGGGCAAAGTACTTAGTCAACCAGTAGAAGTCGATTTCTATGAAGCTCAGGATCAGGGCTACGAGTTCCACTTTAGCTGGTTGTTGATCCTCATCACGTTTACATCTTGGGAGATGTCGAAAGGTGTGACCTTACTAGACATTGAATCGGTCGAACTACTTTCTACAAAGTTCACCATGCTCTAGTACTCAAGCGACATGGGAAAATAGTGGCAGTTGAATGTAGTATTCCATACCTACTACCTGCTGCTGAAAATGGATATCGAATCATTCCCTTGGATGACGCAAAACACTCTAGACAGGTTCAGACCTCTTATGAAGTTTCATGCAGATAGGCATTTCATATATATCACTGCACGCACATATGAGAATAAAGAAGAGCTTCAGTCATACTATAATATCACCAGGGAGGACTTGAAATAAATCACTAAGGAATGGCCCGCAGATTTCCTTATATCGGTCGCTAAGGAATAATTGTCTGACCCAAACCTCATTGGAAGCTTGGTAGTTACCCGCGAAGAGTATAATGTACCCAGCAGTAGCAGAAGGAAGATGAAAGAAGATGTACAGGAACTAAGCAGCACCTCAGAAGAGACTGCCTCAGATTCACCTGGCAGAGGAGGAGGTGACAAAGTGGACAAAGAGGAGAAAGAAGAAAAAGAAGGGGAAGAAGATAAGAAGGAGTAATGTGAAGTAACCCCACCATGGAACCCCCTTGATGACATAGATCCATCGAAGAAAAGGAAGGATTCCCCCACGAAACCTACATCGCGGAAGAAATCCAAAGAAAACAAGTCGAAGCTTCAGACTATATTCATGATCGATGACTTTGATTTCATCATCTCAATCGTATTAGATGCTTCATGGGAAATTTTGCAGTATAACGAAGCCAAGCAAGAATCCTTGTAGGAAAAAATCACAACAGAGATGAGAGGGGTACAACATGCACTTCACTCCAACCGCACAGTATCCACTGCGTCCCTGCCATCAGAAGAACCAGAGTTGGGATATGAGCCTACCCAACTCTGTAGACTAGTTGATGCGACTAAAGCCCACCTTCGTTGAGCGCAAGAAGAGAAATAATAGGCCATAGTGGACTTGAAGCAAGAACAAGAGGAAATGGTAGAGAAACGTTGAGTTGCGCAGTAGGATAAGGTTTCCTTCCAAACAAAGTTTGAAGAAGATAGAGCGCAAATCCAGCAAGAGAAAGAGCAATTGCTCACAGACCAAGTTGGAATAAGAGAAGTAGTCAGTAGAGAACTTCGCTCTGTGACAGTCTTAGAGACAAAGGAGGAAGACCCAGTGGAACAACAAGTAGCACAGCTTGTTGAAGCTATCCAACAACTTCAACATAGAATCGTATATTTGGAGCTACGAACAGTGCCCAAAACTCCAAAGGATGTGCGAGATCAAATAGAAGAAACTACTTGAAGTGCAGTTGAGAGAATCAAGGCCCTCACCATGGAATGTAAAAAACTAAGTGATTGTAGTGCCCATACTTATGAGTGACTCAATGAGGCTCCTAAACTGAAGGCACTAGATTCATAGCTCGAGGAGGAAAAGCAACAAGCACAAACAGTATAGGCATAGTTGAATCCCCTGTTAGTAGTCGAAAGGACGAAGCAATCCAAAGAACAGTGCACTACTCAATAGAAGGTCCACACCATTCAGAGAAGAGTAATGGAAGTGACTCAGAGACTCCAACCAATTCAGGATGAGGCTTGCCAACTATTCATAGAGATTGAAGGTCAAGGAGTAGAACTGGAACAAGTCGTCACTACAACTGAACAACGCTTAGAGGGACCTGTCAACGAAGAAGTTATCTAAAAGTTCACCAAGCAGGAGGCCTTGGTGCAGCAATAGGTCGAAGCATCTCGAGCCAAGCTCGAGTATTTTGAAGCAGATATACCCAGACCATAGTGACTTGGGATGAATCATAGGTGATTTTTGGGGGCATGTTGGCCCTTGACCAAGTTTTGAGGATCCTTGGTCATGTTTGAGCTACTTTTGGGACTTCGACAGGCTGTCAAAGGCGGAGCGCAAGTCGAAGTAGATATCGTGGGATATCGGCCCCTTTTTAGGGATTTTTGGGCTTTGGGCTTATGTAACAAGTATGGGGATGTAGCCCATGGGTTTACCCATGTTTAGGCCTCTTTTGTACTGTATAAATAGAAAGTTAGGCGATGTAAGTAAGTGGTGTATGTGATGCTAAGTGAAAAGGCACAAATGTGTGATACCAAGTCCTAACTGCAAGTGATAGTGTACATGATTTGTGGATGTTGTGTGAGACTTGAAAGGCTAAGTGCAAGTGACTGTAAGAGATTGAGTAGAAGCTTTGTGTTGTAAGCTAGCTTAGGGAAGGAGGATCTAGTGAGGTGCACGAAGATCTCTTGTCCTATGCGGAGTAGGATCTTGTGGCTTTGTGCATGTAGGTGATTGACCTAAGATAATAAAAGAGAAGAAGAGTTGGTGGATGTAGCCCCAAGATGGGGGTGAACCATGTATACCCTGTGTTGTTATGCTTTGTGTGATGTATTGATGTGTTTATGTGTTTACTTGCTTAAGTTCTTTGATATAGATGAATGATAGATAGATCTGTTAATTATTTGTGCTTAATAATATGGATGAATGCTAGATCTAACCCAAGTGAATGTGTTTAGTGCTTGAATATGCTAGATCGAGGTGAAAACTGTGATGCTCTGTAATTAGGGTTTTATCTGCGAAGTAGATACTAGTTAAATATTGATGAAATATAACTATTAAGTGTTTTGTTAAGGTGTTGTAATCATAGATTGGTGTCCCAGCTAAGGTTTTAGAAATCTGAGTCCTGCAACCACCCCTACCTCTACCTCGAGTGAGACTTCATCTGCTTCGCAGGTGTTGCCGAAAGGGCCAATAGTTAGGGTTTTTTTGGTGTGATCTTGAGCATTGAACCCTGGGTCTGTCCCTATGCCAACAAATGGTTCCATTACCGGGACCTGAAACTGTGATTGTTGGGAACTGAAGAAAATAAATCTTTATGCGTAGATTTGTTGCTTTAGTGTCCAGTAGTCTACTTAACATGTGAAGATTTTTGCTAAGAATAAAAGTCATATCTGAAGAAAAGAGGTAAGATCTAAAGGATTTGTGCTTTGTTAAAGGTAAGAACAATGAAAAAAAATTATTGAAAAAGAAAAGATAAGTGGAAATTTTTATTTCAAAAGTATGGATCTAGGTATGTTTGATAAATTTTGTCCTAGCTTGAAAAGTAGGGCACGACTAGATGAAAGAAGGTTTGATATGAGTAGATCTGATAGAAATAATGAAAGATATTTTATTCATATGCATAGAAATAATTTTTGGACTAACAAATGGATGCAAGAACCTAGAAAGATTTTTTTGGAGGTTAGCTACTATGATCCTAGTGCACAGTACAGGAAAGGTTGGGGATCATTTCAAAGAAAAAGAAGATTAACTCTTTGTTATAATTGTAGAAGACCAGGACATTTTGCTAAGGAATGCCCTGGTAGAATACCTAGTTCTCTTTGTTGTCAAGCTATGGATCATGAAGTTTTGGATTTCCCTAGAATGATTGCTAAGGTTGAAAGAATGAATATGAGACAAGAAAACCCTGAGGAAGATCAAGAAACTAAGACCNTTATTGAAAAAGAAAAGATAAGTGGAAATTTTTATTTCAAAAGTATGGATCTAGGTATGTTTGATAAATTTTGTCCTAGCTTGAAAAGTAGGGCACGACTAGATGAAAGAAGGTTTGATATGAGTAGATCTGATAGAAATAATGAAAGATATTTTATTCATATGCATAGAAATAATTTTTGGACTAACAAATGGATGCAAGAACCTAGAAAGATTTTTTTGGAGGTTAGCTACTATGATCCTAGTGCACAGTACAGGAAAGGTTGGGGATCATTTCAAAGAAAAAGAAGATTAACTCTTTGTTATAATTGYAGAAGACCAGGACATTTTGCTAAGGAATGCCCTGGTAGAAKACCTAGTTSTCTTTGTTGTCAAKCTATGGATCATGAAGTTTTGGATTTCCCTAGAATGATTGCTAAGGTTGAAAGAATGAATATGAGACAAGAAAACCCTGAGGAAGATCAAGAAACTAAGACCACAATAGAACCCCAGAAAGAATGAGAGATTGTATTACTGCAAATGAAATAAACCCTAAATGATCACCGAAATATCAACTTATCATAGATATTCAAAGAAAAAGAGTGCATAGAAACAAGAATAGGAGACTTCGACATAAACTGTGTTCTAGATGAGGAAACATAGGTGAATATTATGACAGAAAGAACCTGGGAAATTTTAGGAAATCCTCCTATGATTCCATATTTAGGAGGAATAGGATTATTTAGAGGAAAGTTGATAACCATATGTGGAAGACTCACCCAGATAGTTATGAGTGCTCATAGAACTACGACAGAGGAAGATTTTGAGGTTGTTAAATTTATTGAGAACAACGCCCCATTTGCTATGCTATTAGGAAAACCCTGGATTGAGAGAAATTAGACTAGAAGAAAAGAAGAGGAAGTCTTAGAACAAAAGAAGCAAGAATTAAAAGATTTCATGACTAGGAGGATAGCGCTCTTTATTGAAGAAAAGAAAAAGATATCGAAGCTATTTAAAACCAGAAACTTGGATGTCAAAGTTGAAAGAACACAAGAAGACTCACAGAAGAATGGAGCAACTACCCCAGATAGGGAATAAGTATTTCCCTTGAACCCTACGAAAAAATATCAACAGTGCGAAGTTACTATGCCAAGAGGAGATAAGAATCAGAATGGGAAGAGGAACCCAGTAACGCATATCACAGGGAAAAAGGATAGAAATATCAATAAGAAGAAAGTGAAGCTAGAAAAACTGCAGGAGGTTCCCAAGGGAACTTCGCAAAAGGAAGGTATGAAAAACTGGAACTTCGTTGGGATATCAGAACAGCACAACATGTCACTTCTCCATGGCAGAGTGATATAGTCGTTGAAAGCATTATAAATGATATCCTGATGCCCCGAATGGTTAGAAAAAAAGTTATGACCAGAAAAGCTCGCCATCGGACCGTTGGGATCGTGTCGTAATAGACATAATTGCATTGACGAAGGCCTCTTTTCCATTGGATAAGATCGGTTACATCAATCTCTACTTATTTCTTCAACAGTTGTAGTGAGAATACTTTTGTGAATTGTATTCGAGCCAACAAGAGAACTCATTACTACTGCATTGTGTTTATTGAGAGGGGGAAACCTCCAGTAGAGTAGAGCTCTATTAAAATAATATTCAAGACAATATTTCTCATACCCTCTACATCTATTTATACTCTATCTATCCAAAATAACAATCTAGAGGAATATCCTTCTAGAAGCAGAATCTTCTATTAGGTATTTTTACATTTGACTTATTCTTCCTTATTTATAGGCCTTATTAATATTGGCCTTTATTACATGGAATTGTATTATTATACCTACGTGGAGGGTTAGGGAGGTTAGGTCCATAACATAGAAATATACTGGTTTGGAATAAAAGAATGAGGGTGAAGCGTTGACGGCCTGATAGATCGGTGGGTCGATATCCTGACAGACCCAATAGATGGACCATGGGACATGGTTCCATATCAGATCGGAAGATCAGAGTGAAATGTAGTGAACAATTCCTGAGCGAACGATGGGATGGTTGGTTGGAGGTCGCATCAACCCACATCAGTACCACATGTCAAGTGCCAAGTCAACATGGTATATGAATAAGAGTTGGAGGAAATGATGATGTCGTAGCCACATCACTGCCATGTCATCCATCACGTGTGGAAGGAGTCCACATGGAGGACACATCAAACAAAGAAGTTGCAAGTGATTAAATTCACATCATATGCCACATGTTAGGCCTTGAACAATGCCATGTCAATCAAGACATGAAGATGAAGCACATGTGAAAATCATGTTAGTAGCCACGTTACACCAAAGTATTGGATATCAGAAGTTTGTTGAAATTGTGCAGTTTTTAAGCTCCGGGGGTCCTGGTGATCAATGGGCCAGTGATCCCAATGGGTCGATTTCTAAGTTTCATATCAAGTCAATGTTAAATGTGAGTGAGTTTGAATGGTCAAGGGCCTGATGGCCTGGTGTCCCGATGCCCCGGTAGGTTGGAATGGACCATAACTGAAAGGATAAGTGCTAAGGCATATGGTTGAAGGTCTCGGTTGACCGATGACCTGATGGACCTGATATACTGGGAACTGGATCAACAATTGAGATCAATCCTAGGTCCAAATTAGACAGTTGTTAAGCAATTGAGGTTAAAGTTGTAGATTTGAACTTTGTGAGCCTAGTGGCCTGGCAACGTGGTCCAACAGGCAAGGTTCCATACCATCATGAAATTGAATGTACCTAGTATCCCGATGACCTGGTAGTCCCGGTGATGAGGATGATCGAAGAAAAAAATCAATAGCTAATATTACATCGGGGTATCGACATGGAGGATAAGGCTTGAGTGCATAGAGTTAAAGGCCCAGGAGGCCTGGTTCCCAGTGGCATTGTATATCGGATCAAGAGAGAAGTGAGGTGTTTAGTTAAAGGCATGGGTAACGGTGGTCTAGTGAACCTAGTAAACCAGATGGTGTCGATGATCAGGAAAACAGATAAACAATTGTGATTGAATCCACGGTTAATCCAACGGGTGTTGTGTGTCAAGTTCATGTAGTGTGTTTTGTTAGGAAAATAAAATTTCAATGGTCGTGATTTAATTCAAAGGACTATATGATGGTAGTTGTGCATTAATTCCCACATAGAGTGACCACTGAACAAATTGCAAGATAAAAATAAGGTTTTTTGTTGGATTTGAAGGAGTGGTTCAACCCGAGTTTGCAGAGATATAGAGCCAACCCAATGCATTGATTATTCTTGTGGAAAAATTGTTGAATGTATGGGCTCTATAAATGATGAATCCATAATCATTTTGAAGTAGAAAAGGTAATTGAATGGAGTGTATGCGAAAATTAGAGAGTTGAGGTTTTGAGGCTCGTGAAAGTGTACAATGTGATGGAAGGAAGCAAGAAAGTCTGAAATTGCAGAACCAAAAGTGAAGAATGCATATATGAAATCCCTGTAATTAAGGAAGATCCAGGTAATAAACCATGTTGGAGAAATCAAAAGAAATTTCTAAAGAACATTGAGGAATATCAGTATTTTCAGGGTGGCAAGGTGGAGTAAGGAGATTGGTGTCTCATGCAGGTTGGTGCCTATAATCATTATTGTTGAGTTGGTTCTCAACTAAGGGGATTGGTGTCTCCTGAAAGAATTGTAACCATGGGTTGGTGCCTACATCATTTTATGAAAGAATTATTTTGTGGTTTTCTCCCATTTGGGTTTCCATGCAAAATTTTTGTGTATTTTGATTATGTTGATAAGGTTAGTTTTATGCATTGTGAATTATAATATCTGGAATGTTTAATGAAAGTTGAAAAGAGTTTTAAATTTTTAAAATTGTGAAATACTAATTCACCCCCCCACTCTCAGTATTAGTGTATATTCCAATAATTCATATCATACTGAGGTTCCTTCAGAAACAGTTTAACTACTGGAAGGTAGATCTTTATGACACACTGACACATGGAAAACAAGGAAATAACCTCCAAAAACAATTCTCCATTCTTTGATGGATCAGATTATGCACTATGGAGTATCAAAATGAGATTTTATATGTAGTCATTGGGATATGATGTCTGACAGTCAATCAAAAATGGCTACACCACCCCTGAAATTCAACTATATGATGTAGGTGCTAATAATTTGAGTGATAATAAATCCAAATCCATGAATGTTATCCCAGATGGACTAACAAGATCATAATTAACCAAAGTCATGCATTGTGGAACAAAAAAGGAAATTTGGGACAAGATGCAAAATACATATGAAGGGAATGATAAACTCAAGAAAGAAAAAC
>JZKD02S1612169.1:44214-57326 GCA_000966675.3 Picea glauca
AAGGATTTTGGAAGGGGATGCCCCCAGTCGATCCGATGGGTATAGGTATGGAGCCCTGCCCGGGGTTCCATTGAGCATGGAAAGGGTTGCTCCCGAACAACATCCCTTGCAAGGGAATTGATCCCTGCCAAGGAGTCCAAAGACCTTGATTGGAGAAAACTCCATTCGTCACCCCCCGTGAAGGAATAGTACCCTACACGAGGTTCTATTGCCCAAAACTGGGGTTTCCCCCAACCGAGACAACAACCAAAGAAAAAAGATTGTTCCAAAATTCGTCAAACAAAGAGAACAACATAGATCCCATTGGTGTTGTGTAAGATGAAGGTCATAAATTCCCTGCTCAAAAAAATATATAATTAGCATTCGACCCCTGATTGGTTGCTGGAAAACACTACTGAGCGAGGGGTACGGAGGAGGTATGTGACCCCCATCGTAAGGGATAGAATTAAAGGGGACTGAAGTGCCCCCGATTGACCCTTGTATGGGAGAATTTGAGATCCTTGCCCCCCAGACCCATGGCCTGTAAGGTGGAGTAGGTAAGAACCGAGTTTGAATCAAAGCAGGCATCCCATATGAGAATGGAGGTCCCATTGCACTCTGAGTAAATAGAGCATTGGTCGACACCGATAATGGTATTGGATCACTTCCCAAAGTAGAGGGAGTTGAGACCACTATGGTCCATACTGGTGAAGGTGGGAGAGGAGCCAGGATGCCCCCTGTGGTAGTATCCATAATGAGAGTATGAGGACTCCCAAACAAACTAGAATCATTTGATTCCATTTATTCTTGTAAGACTAGATGGCACTTAGAGGGTGTCACCTTAGGAGGGACAACTTGTATCAAGATCAATGCTGACAAGTCAGTGATCAAAAGGTTGGCTGGCCTAAGAGCTTCCACCTCAAGTTTAGAAATGATAGGTTCCTCTGGAATCAAATAGTCTCATCGTGGGTCAGGCTCAGGCACAGGTTCTTGTGGCCTGGTTGCTTCAAACAACCCTTGTTGGTCAAGTCTTCACCATAATGGTGGCGGAGGTGGATTCAATGGAACCAATGACAAGCCATGAAGCCTTCGCGACTGATAGAGATGTTGATCTTCCACCTTATGAAATTATCAACTGACATAGTAAGGCTCAACTAGCGTTTAGACATCGAGCACACACTAAAAATTTCCTAAAACACAAATCAAGAAGTGGCCTATCTAGTAGGAAGGATAGTTATGCCAATCAACACTAGAGAAACTAACCAGTGTAAGTGCAACTCAAACACGGAAGCACTCTTCGGGTATACTCTGCAAAGCATGATCTGATGTCTTCCCCAGGTTGTAAGGTAGCTAGAGAGGTAGTGGGAGGGCCCAGAGGGCCCATAGTGATAATAGTGGAGGTNAAGGGTTTGATATAATAAAGTTGTGGTTTTCTATATGGTTTCATATATCTTGTGTGGTGATTGTATTCAGATATCTTTGGATCTATTGTGATATTTTGTATTCAGGTCTTTGGTTTTTAACACAGGTACTACGATATACCCACACAGTCACCTATGTAAGTCCATAGAATATGGAAAACTAAGTTTCTAGCTCGCAGTCAGTCACCGGGTGGGTATAGTCAACTAAGGAAGGAATAGTTGTGGGTCTGGAAAAAAAAAAATCCATTGAGGAATGGTTGATACCAAGAAATGTCATAGAGGTAAGGTCCTTCATGGGACTAGTAGGGTATTAAAGAAGGTTTATTGAAGGCTTCTCATAGATTGCAGATCCAATTACATCTTTGCAAAATAAAGCTATGTGATTTGAATGGACTATGGATTGTGTAAGGTGTTTTCTGCACTTGAAGATATTGTTAACAAGTGTGCCAATTTTGAGAATTGTTGATCCTGATGCAAACTTCATGGTGTCTGTAGATGCATGCAAGGAAGCGATCGATGGACTCCTTAGTCAGAATGGGCATGTGGTGTGCTACGAATTGAGAAAGTGAAAAGAGAATGAAAGGCTCTATGTTGCTCATGATTTAGAATTGGCAACCATAGTGCATGCTTTGAAGATGTGGCAACACTATTGTATGGGTAAAATATTTGTGCTAAAAATAGACCATTGTGCTTTGAAGTATCTGTTTGGACATTGAAGTTTAAATGCCAGAAAAAGAAGGTGGTTAGAATTCCTCAGTGAGTATGACTTTGACATAATGCATATCAGAGGAAAAGAGAACAAGGTGGTTGACACATTCAACAGGAGGGTGCATGAGATGCATGCCATAACCATTATCATG
This sequence comes from Picea glauca, assembly GCA_000966675.3. Classification (NCBI taxonomy): domain Eukaryota; kingdom Viridiplantae; phylum Streptophyta; class Pinopsida; order Pinales; family Pinaceae; genus Picea; species Picea glauca. Next base: position 46,475 of record JZKD02S1612169.1, read on the forward strand.
TATAAATTGGATTTGTGCGACAAAATTTTATAAGTTTCCAAATCATATCAACGTTATGTGGACATAAAGGAAACTTTATTGCAAGGTATGTCACAGAAGAAGTTTGAAGGTTATGAGATAAGAGATGATGGGATCCTCATGTATAGATGCAGGTTTTATGTGCCAAATGATTAGGACTTGAAGGGAATGATATTGTTAGAGATTCATAAGGTTCCTTATGTGGGACATCCATGTTACCATAAGACAATGTTCACATTCAAGAAACAATACTTTTGTCCAAGTATGAAAAAGTAAGTTGTTGATTTTATTGCTAGATGTCTCAAATGTCAGAAGGTCAAGGATGAGCGCATATAGATAGATGGTTTTCTACAACCTTTACCCATTCCTGAATGGAAGTGGGAATTTGTGACCATGGACTTCATAACTAAGTTGCCTTGGACTACTAAGCAACATGATTCTATTATGGTGGTGGTGGAAAAGCTTACTAAAGCTACCCATTTTATTCCAGTGAAGTCAACGCACAAGGAAGCCAATGTTGTTGAGATATACATGCAAGAAATTGATAAGTTGCATGGTGTACCTAAGACAATTGTGTCTGAAAGAGATTCCAATTTCACCTCAAACTTTTGGTAAGGGATATTCAAAGGATTTGGGACAAATATGAACTTCAACACAACATATCACCCTAAGTGAGATGGACAAGCAAAAAGAGTAAATCAGGTGATTGAAGACATGATGAGGATGTATGTGATGGATAAACCATCAAATTGGGAAGACTACCTTCATTTGGTAGAGTTTTATTACAAAAATGGGTATCAAACATCTTTAAATATGAGTCCATTTGAATCACTTTATGGTAGAAAGTGCAACATGCCAGTGAGATGGGAAAATCCAACATACCGCGTAGTAGTTGGGCCAAATCTACTTTGGGAAATGGAGTAGATGGTAAATATCAAGAAGAATATAAAGAATTCCCAAGACAGGTAGAAAATCCACGTAGATAAAGGTAGAACTCATAGATATTTTAAAGTGGGTGATCACATGTTTTTGAAAGTGAAAGGTAGTCGCAATTCCTTGAAGTTGAAAAAGTGTTCTAAGTTAGNGATATAATAAAGTTGTGGTTTTCTATATGGTTTCATATATCTTGTGTGGTGATTGTATTCAGATATCTTTGGATCTATTGTGATATTTTGTATTCAGGTCTTTGGTTCTTAACACAGGTACTACGATATACCCACCCAGTCACCTATGTAAGTCCATAGAATATGGGAAACTAAGTTTCCAGCTCGCAGTCAGTCACCGGGTGGGTATAGTCAACTAAGGAAGGAATAGTTGTGGATCTGGAAAAAAACAATATCCATTGAGGAATGGTTGATACCAAGAAATGTCATAGAGGTAAGGTCCTTCATGGGACTAGTAGGGTATTAAAGAAGGTTTATTGAAGGTTTCTCATAGATCGCAGATCCAATTACATCTTTTAAAAATAAAGGTATGTGATTTGAATGGACTATGGATTGTGTAAGGTGTTTTCTGCACTTGAAGATATTGTTAACAAGTGTGCCAATTTTGAGAATTGTTGATCCTGATGCAGACTTCATGGTGTCTGTAGATGCATGCAAGGAAGGGATCGATGGAGTCCTTAGTCAGAATGGGCATGTGGTGTGCTACAAATTGAGAAAGTGAAAATAGAATGAAAGGCTCTATGTTGCTCATGATTTATAATTGGCAACCATAATGCATGCTTTGAAGATGTGGAAACACTATCGTATGGGTAAAATATTTGTGCTAAAAATAGACCATTGTGGTTTGAAGTATCTGTTTGGACATTGAAGTTTAAATGCCAGAAAAAGAAGGTGGTTAGAATTCCTCAGAGGAAAAGAGAACAAGGTGGTTGACACATTCAACAGGAGGGTGCATGAGATGCATGCCACAACCATTATCATGTATAAATTGGATTTGTGTGACAAAATTTTATAAGTTTCCAAATCATATCAACGTTATGTGGACATAAAGGAAACTTTATTGCAAGGTATGTCGCAGAAGAAGTTTGAAGGTTATGAGATAAGAGATGATGGGATCCTCATGTATAGATGCAGGTTTTATGTGCCAAATGATTAGGACTTGAAGGGAATGATATTGTTAGAGATGCATAAGGTTCCTTATGTGGGACATCCATGTTACCATAAGACAATGTTCACATTCAAGAAACAATACTTTTGTCCAAGTATGAAAAAGTAAGCTGTTGATTTTATTGCTAGATGTCTCGAATGTCAGAAGGTCAAGGATGAGCGCATATAGCCAGCTGGTTTGCTACAACCTTTACCCATTTCTGAATGGAAGTGGGAATTTGTGACTATGGACTTCATAACTAAGTTGCCTTGGACTACTAAGCAACATGATTCTATTATGGTGGTGGTGGAAAAGCTTACTAAAGCTACCCATTTTATTCCAGTGAAGTCAACGCACAAGGAAGCCAATGTTGTTGAGATATACATGCAAGAAATTGATAAGTTGCATGGTGTACCTAAGACAATTGTGTCTGAAAGAGATTCCAATTTCACCTCAAACTTTTGGTAAGGGATATTCAAAGGATTTGGGACAAATATGAACTTCAACACAACATATCACCCTAAGTGAGATGGACAAGCAAAAAGAGTAAATCAGGTGATTGAAGACATGATGAGGATGTATGTGATGGATAAACCATCAAATTGGGAAGACTACCTTCATTTGGTAGAGTTTTATTACAAAAATGGGTATCAAACATCTTTAAATATGAGTCCATTTGAATCACTTTATGGTAGAAAGTGCAACATGCCAGTGAGATGGGAAAATCCAACATACCGCGTAGTAGTTGGGCCAAATCTACTTTGGGAAATGGAGTAGATGGTAAATATCAAGAAGAATATAAAGAATTCCCAAGACAGGTAGAAAATCCACGTAGATAAAGGTAGAACTCATAGATATTTTAAAGTGGGTGATCACATGTTTTTGAAAGTGAAAGGTAGTCGCAATTCCTTGAAGTTGAAAAAGTGTTCTAAGTTAGCAGTGTGATATTGTGGGCCATTTGAAATCCTTGAAAGGATTGGTCCTATCGCATATATGCTTGGATTTCTTTCATCCTTGTGTATTTATAATTTTTTCCATGTGTCATTGTTTAAAAAGTACATGCCTGATGCTAATCATATTGTTGATTGGAATGTGATTCAGGTCGAGCCAGAAGGTGATTTTCAAGTGTAATTGGTTTGCATATTGGATCGAAAAATAAAATACCAGGTCCACTAAGGGTATAGTTGACCTGGTATGGTCCTGAGGATGAAACCTGGGAGCGAGATGATGCTATGAAGATAGAGTATCCACATCTTCTTGAATATTTTTGAAATATTGTATGTACATGTGTATATGATGCACTAAGGAAAATGCATAAATAAGGGGGAGGGGAATGTAATGCATCAGATATGGAGCCTTTGTAATTGTAAATATAGGAAAGTGGGACATTTGTACCAATTGTAAATGTAATGTGTATATATATATATATATATATAGGTTGGTGAGTCGTCAACATTAAGTTTTGGTGTTGCGTGCACCTTGGTAAGTGTGCACATTTCACATTGTTGTGTTCACTTGGGTAAGTGCACGGTAATGACCTGGGAGTGTGCATATAGATAAGTTATATATGTACACTATGAAATGTGCACTAGGAGTGTTGCACATGTAGATTGAGAGATTGTGTGATTATGAGGCTGGTGAGCCGGGACGCAGATAAGCCAGTGTACCTATCCATGTAAAAGTAATCACAGTTATTAATATAATATTATAAGGTTTCACGTAGATAGACTCAGATGAAAAGAGATGGGGGGATGAATCCACCAGAAAAGGGGGCGAGACTTATGTCTTAGGGAATATTTTATAATATTTTTAGAAAAGTGTAAGTTTATGGATAATTATTTTCTCCTAAGTTCCCGAGGGAAGGGAACTAGTAACCAAGTGGGTAAAGTGACTTCTGAAGATGACAGATGTCGAGTTGAAGGCATGCAATATATATTGTTGGCCTTAGTGTATTTTGGGAATTATTATTAGGGGATTATTCATTATTCACTCTTGTGTGCTGAAGGGGTCAAACCATCAAGGAGAGGATGACTATTACTTTATCTGCACAAAGAAACTTGTAAGGTATTGTGGTGTTGTAATCAAAGTTTTTCTGTTGAAGAGGTAGGTTGTTAGGCCCTGAGCAGTCTCTCTGGGTGAGATATTTATTGTTGAAGAAGTGGGTTTTATTTCTCATGATCATACTCTCCAGGTGATATTTTTGCTGATAATTGTTCCCTGGTGCACTGGGCATTAGTCACAGGGCTTGGATACTTCTAGTCCGACCTATTGCTGGTAACCCTAGACTAGAAGTTGGGAAACTGAAGGACTATTGAGCAGGGGGCACACTTACTTGAGTGTGATAGGTGCATGGGGAATGAGGGACTATAAACTAGTTGCAGAAGTGGGCATATTGTACTAAGCAATTCTATTGAGAATGAGACCTTAGACTGTTACTAGGAACCCTTTTTTCCTTGGTGGAGTTAAGCCCCAACTCAGGGGTGACCTGTTGCTGAAAGAATATGAGAAAAAAGGTATATGGATGGGAGGAACGTCTGAGTTCTTCACATAGTTGGTGAATTTCATAAAAGACAAGTGTTCTTTATGTGCTTGTCTCATATACCGTGGGCTTGTTTATGTATGCTTGATATGGGTTAATTCTTGTATGCTATCGCATATAAGTAATTGTTTTTATTCTATATTATGCTGCTTGCACATGTATGTATGGTGTTGATAGTCAGTATTTATATTTGTGCATAAGTATGACACTTATTGTTAGTTTTTCTATTAATTTATATTTTGATATTGGTCATGTGTCTCCAAGGAAAGGATTGAATGGGTCGTGTGCATAGAGAATACTATGTGCGCATCAAAGGCTGAGTTTACTTGTGTTCACATGGAAGCAGTCTGTGTGTATAAGTAGGGAATATATGGAAATGACGCTAGAATGGTTGCGCGCATAATAGTGTTGTGTGCTCAGTATATTGTGCTCATTTTTTTTGTATTTACTTTCGATGCTTAAAGTTGTGTTAAAAGGAGTAAGTTAGTGTGGCGCATCTCAGTTTGAGGTTGAGTGCATTTGTTCAAGTGATACTGCACATACTAGTGTTTAGTGTAGAATCTGTGCAGTGGAGTTTTGTAGTATCATGTGTTATGAAAATATTCCCTTGCGGATAGGTGAACTTTCCCTTGCATTACATACCCCTCTATCAAGACAAAAAATTACATTTAGACACTACCAATCCTATAGATTCATTTTATCCATTGAAAAAGAGAGAAGGAGGGGAAGTATGATGTACCTTGTTTACGAAGTTTGTCCAAGCTACTCCAATTCACGAGCTCCAAACAATACCTACAATGGAAAACAAGAAACAAACAACTATCTCCTACTCTAATGGATTAGACAAAATCAATTGATCTATGAAGATTAAAAAAAGCATAGACAAGCGCATGTAAATAAATACTTGAAGGAAATAAGACAAGTGTATTAATGAGAACTTCAAAAGGAAACTCACAATATTCAGATGATGTTGCAACAACCTCTCCAAGTCCTCCTCATCCAACCCTTGAAACAATATCCACAATCAAAATAACAATGCTTTGTTTATTTCTCCTCCTTTTCACCATGGGAATGCCTCCATTTATAGGTTTTGAGAGGCACAACTACCTTGGGTATATTTAGAATTAGTCGAGGATATGGATCCAATAGTTTTGATATCTTCCTTAGATGCATCCATGGAGTTATATTCGAGCCAAACTAACCCAATCCATCCACAACTGTCTTTAGAGGAAAGTGGTATTTCCTCCAAGATTCCCTCAACCAACTTAGTGCTCCCTTAAAATGGAAAGTAGAGTGCTGTAATTCTCCCCCTGAGATGGAAAAGGAGTGCTAGCGCTCTCTGTGTATGAATAGGGGAGAGTTGATCTTCCAAAAAGTCATCAAGATGATTAAATCCCTAGTAAAAATACTTGTTCTGACTTTGAGATGATGAGGCTTATTCTTCTAACATGTTTTATGGATTGTAGCAAGTGTTTTCATGGTGTCGTTCGAGATGAAATACTTAGTAAAAGTGAATGTGACACTTACGACACTTGCGACAATAAAAGTGAGATTCTTACAACACTTACGACACTCACAACAATGGAAGTGCGACACTTGTGACACTGTCAAAGTGAGGAATTTTGATGTGTAATAGCATGGCCCAACCTGGGTGGTTGGGGATGTTACATATTTGTATCAGAGAAATGTCATAGCGTTTTGTAGTAGCATGGCCCAACTTGGGTGGTTAGGGATGTTATAGATTGGTATCAAAGCATGTTGTAAGAGGTGGTAACACTACTCAGTTGGGAGACTTGGTACATTATATATTTGTATTAGAGCTATTGGTTCAACATTGGACTTGTATGGGACACATGTCAAAAAGAAGCATCATATCTCCAGTTTCAACATGGATCCTGGATGAGTTGAGTTCTACTTAAGGAAAAATTCAGACTGACAAGTGATCGAATTTGGAATTTTCAGCGCAGGTTTGGTGCACATTAAATAAGAATGCATAGATGTGTGCACTAAATTCATGATATTGTGGAGTGTATCACTGGAACTAGGTAGTAAACAATGGTGCATGGGTGTGCGCACTAAAGTTTTGGGGCTGCGTAGAACAAATTTATGTGCATTTGCATTACTAATTCACAGTGTACAAGTTAAAAATGGACATCATGCATTGGCATGTGTTGAATACCAGTGCAAGCATGGGCTTCAGAAGGAAGGATTCTAACAAAATCGTGCATAATTTCATGAAGTTGTTTCATGAATTCACCTAACAAATTTTGTTGTCTGCACATTTTTTAGAATTATCAGCAATAAGAGTAATACAAAATTAGTGTAGAAGGTCAAAAGCATGGAATATGCAGAGCATATTTACAATATTGATGATGAATTCAAGGATTTGTATGCCGATTTGGCTGATGATGACACATAATCCAAGGAGGACCACATGAACTTGGTAGAAACCATAAAGGGAGTACAAAAAGATGTCCAGAGATATAAGGATGATAATGAAAGGCTTATGAGATCTAAGGAGCAGGAAGATGATTTCAATGTCAAGTTGATGCAAATATTGTACATAATAGAAAATAAAATGGATAAGGAGACAAAGACAAGTAGGTCAAGAAGTCACATGTCTCATGATAAGAAAAGAAGAGAAGAAAGAAGTGATGGTAGGCATCAACCTCACTCATCAAAGCATTCTTTTAGGAAAGCACACAGTAGCTCAAATCCATCTCATGATATAAAGTATAAGAAAATAATGGGGTGGATGAACTACAGGGAGAAATGAATAAGATAAAGTCTCCTACCTTTGACAGTGATAAAAAGAAGGATAAATATGCAGAGACTTGGCTGCTGGGAATGAGGAAACACTTCCAATTGCATAATTATTCTACGCAGGAAAAATCAAGAATTTCCATCTATTATTTAAAAGGAAAGGCATCAATGTGGTGGGATCAATTTGTGAAAGTGCAACACATTGATGAAAATAAAGTTACTTGATGGGAGTTCAAGAGGTATTTCCAAAAGAAATACTTAACCATGCAACACTATGACAGTAAAATGAATGAGTTCTTCAAACTCAAGCTTGGGAGTATGATGCTAGATGGGTATGAAAAAATATTCTTAGAGAAGTTGAAGTATGTAGAATTCATCATGGATGAAAAAGTTAAAATTTAGATGCACTTGAGTGGGTTTCCCTCATTTATCAATGACAAGATAATGTATGATGAACCTAAGACATTGGATGAAACTATAAAGCGCACTAAGTGTCTTTATAAGAAACAAAGGGGAAGATTGATTTTCCAAAATACTTGTGAAGACAAGATGAAAAGAAAGGTGGAACAAATGAAGAAGGGGGCTAATCCATCGTTTTTTAGAAAAAAACTATGCAAGGACAACCGACTTCCAAGGATCCCAAAATTATCGAGGAAATGGAAACTAGGCCAAGGAAACAACCGATTTAGTTTTGGAATCATGGTGGAGATCATATGCATAGAGATTTCCCTCAAAGAAGTGATAAAGAGAGGATTGTGCATAGTGTGCAAAAAGCTATGACATTTGAGGACATGGGAGGAAATGTGCTTAGGATTTATGCAACCTTGGATAACAAGCAAATTAAGTTTCAGTCGCACATGATTGAAGTGGAAGGTAAGATAAATGACCAACCCATTGCTATTTTAATTGAATCATGAGCTACTCATAGTTTACTAAATCCTAACATGGTGGAAAGATTCCATTTTTGAAGAAGAAAGCATGGAAAACCTTGGTTGGTGCAATTAGCTACAGGAGAAAAAAGGAAAATTAATGAGATCGTTAAGGCATGTCTAATGGAGATGAATGGGATGCACACAAGAGATGATTTGAGTATCATACCTTTGGGTTCCTATGATTTCCTCATTGGTATGGATTGGTTGGACGAGCACCATGCTGTTCTGGACTATTATAATAAGGAATTTACTTACTTGGATGAGGAAGGGAACTTAAGAACAATTCAAGGAATTACAAGGGCTATAACTAAGAGAAGTTTCAGCCTTGCAATTGAAGAAAAGCTATAGGAAAGGATGTCAAGTATTTGTAGCGCACATGGAGGAGGCACCTAAGGATAAAGTGCCGAGTGTTGAAGACTATATAGTACTAAAAGAGTATGAGGATGCATTTAAATAGATATTGGGATTGCCTCCGAAAAGAGATATTGATTTCTTTGTAAATCTTATGTCAGGAGCAACACCTGTATCCAAGACTCCTTATAGGATGAGTACACTAGAGTTGAAGGAGTTGCAGATGCAACTTGAAGAGATTATAAAGAAGAGGTATATACACCCAAGTGTGTCAGCTTGGGGTGCCCCAATATTGTTCATGAAGAATAAGGATGGTACATTGAGACTTTGTATTGACTTCAGGCAGTTGAACAAGGTAATGGTAAAGAATAAGTATCCTTTTCTAGGGATAGATGACCTCTTTGATCAACTGAGAGGTATGCAGATATTTTATAAGATTGATCTCATATATGGCTATCTCCTAGTGAGAATAAAATAGGAAGACATCAGTAAGACTACCTTCGAAACAAGGTATTATCATTACAACTTTACAATGGTGCCATTTGGGTTGTCAAATGCACCAGTTGTTTTCATGTGTTTGATGAATCGAGTTTTTAGAAGTTAATTAGATAAGTTCTTCATTGTGTGTATGGATGACATACTTATTTACTCAAAGTCTGAAGAGAAGCATGAGAAACACTTGAGGACGGTACTGGAAGTTTTGAGGGAGAATCCACTTTATGCAAAGTTGAGAAATTTCTCACTTTATCAATGACAAATTCATTATTTGGGTCACATTATTTCTAAGGAAGGAATAACATTGGATTCAGAAAAGATAAAATCTAATGAGGAATGGTCGATACCAAGAAATGTCATAGAGGTAAGGTCCTATGTGGGACTGGGAGGGTATTAAAAAAGGTTTATAGAAGGCTTCTCACAGATTCCACATCCAATTAAATCTTTAAAAAATAAAGGTGAGTGATTTGAATGAAATTTAGATTGTACAAGGAGTTTTTCGCACTTGAAGAGATTTCTAACAAGTGCACCAAGTTTGAGAATTGTTGATCCTGATGTAGACTTTGTTGTGTGCAAATATGCATACAAGGATTGGATTGATAGAGCCCTTAGTGAGAATGGGGATGTGGTGTACTACGAATGGAGAAAGTTAAAAGAGCATGAAAATATTTATGCTACTCATGACTTAGATTTGGCATCCATAGTGCATGCTTTGAAGATGTGGCAGAACCATCTTATGGGTAAAATATTTGAGCTAAGAAAATGCCATAGTGGTCTGAAGTATCTATTTGGACAACCAGGTTTAAATTTAGGACAAACCAAGTTTAAATCAGAGGAAAAGAGAAAAAGGTGGTTGACACACTCAGCAAGAGGGTGCATGAGATACATGTTACAACCATTAGCATGTACAAATTGGATTTGTGCGAAAAGTTTTTAGAAGTTTCCAAATTATATTAGCACTATGTGGACATAAAGGAAACTATACAACAAGGTATTTCGTAGAAGAAGTTTGAAGGTTATGAGATAAGATAGGATGTGATCCTCATGTATAGACACATAGTCTATGTGCCAAATGATCAGGATTTGAAGGACCTGATATATTCAGAGATGCATAAGGTTCCTTATGTGGGACTTCCAGGTTACCAGAAGATAATTGTTGTAGTCAAGAAGCAATACTTTTGGCCAGGTATGAAAAAGGAAGTTACTAATTTTATTTTTAGATGTCTCTAATGTCAGAAGGTCAAGGCTAAGCACAGATATCCAACTGGATTTCTACAACCTTTATCTATTCCTGGATGGAAGTGGAAAGTTGTGACCATTGAATTCATAACTAAGTTGCATAGGAATGCTAACAAACATGATTCTATTATGGTGGTGGTGGAAAATCTTACTAAAGCTTCCCATTTTATTCCAATGAAGTTAGTGCACAAGGCAATCGACATTGCTGAGATATAATTGAGATATCCTTTTGTATTCATAATGATTTTCATGTGTTATTGCTTAAAAAGTAAGTACCTGATGCTAATCATATTATAGATTGGAATGTGATTGAGGTGGAGCCATAAGGATATTTTCAAGTGCGATCGTTTTGCATATTGGATCGGAAAATTAAACAACTCCAGAATCGATCCATGGATATGGTAAAGGTCCAATGGACCTAGTA
>JZKD02S1612169.1:59462-106258 GCA_000966675.3 Picea glauca
GATGGATGGGGATGTTACACATTGGTATCAGATCAATGTTAGAGAGTTTTGTAGTAGCATGGCCCAACCTGGGTGGCTGGGGATGTTACATATTGGTATCAGAGCATGTTGTAAGAGGCAGTAATGGTACTCAGTTGAGAGACTGAGTACGTTACATATTGGTATTAGAGATACTGGTTCAAAACTGGACTTGTATGGGATAGAGGACAACAAGAAGGATTTGAGCTCTAGTTTCAACACTGAGCTTGCATGAGATGAGTTCTACTTAAGGAAAAATTCAGACTGGCAAGTGACCAAATTTAGAATTTTCAACGCGGTCTTGGCGTCCATTAAATAAGAATGCACAGATGTGCATGCTAAATTCATGATATTTCAGAGTGTGAAACTGGAACTATGCAGTAAACAATGGTGCATGAGTGTGCACACTAAAGGTTTGAGGCTGCATGAAATAATTTTGTGTGCATGTGCATTTCTAATTCATGGTGTACAAGTTAAAAATGGACATCACACATTGACATGTGTTGAATACGAGTGCACGCATGGGATTTGGAAGGAAGAGCTTTGACAAAATGTTGTCAAATTTCATGAAGTTGTTTCAAGAATTCACCTAACAAATCTTTTTGTTTGCACATTTTGCAGAATTATTAGTGATTAGAGAATGACATGATTAGTGCATAAGGTCAAAATCATGGAAGATGCATAGAGGATTTATAGTCTTGATGATGAATTCATAAATTTTTCTGTTGGATTGGGTGATGATGGTACATAATCCAAGGAGAAGTGCATGAACTTTTCCAAATCTATAAGGATGATAATGAAAGGCTTATGAGAGCCAAGGAGAAACAAGATGACTTCAATGTCAAGTTGATGCAAAAATTTGATAGAATATAAAAGAAAATGGATAAGGAGACAAATAAAATTAGGTGAAGAAGTTGCAAGTCTCATGATGAGAAAATAAGAGAAGCAAGAAGTGTTGGTAGGAATCGATCTCACTCACCAAAGCATTATTTTAGGAAAGCACACAGTAGCTCAAATCCATCTCATGACAGAAAGAATAAGAGAAGGACTGGGGTGGACAAGCTATGGGGAGAAATGAATAAGATCAAGCCTCCTACCTTTTAAGGCGAGCACAAGAAGAATGAAGATGCATAGACTTGGGTGATAGGAATGAGGAAATACTTCTAGCTGCATAATTATACCACATAAAAAGAAGGGAGAATTTCCATATATTAATCAAAAGGAAAGGAATCAGTGTGGTGGGATCCGTTTGTGCAAGTGAAACACATTGATGAAAATAAATCTACTTGGAGGGGGTTCAAGAGGTATTTCCAAGAGAAATACTTAACTAAGTGGTACTATGACAAGAAAATGAAGGAGTTGTTCGAACTCAAGGTTGGGAGTATGACGATAGATGGGTATGAAAGAACATTATTAGAGCTGTTGAAGTATGCCACATTCATCAAGGATAATAAAGTTAAAATTCAAAGGTACTTGAGTGGGTTTCCCTCATTTATCAGTGACAAGATATAGTATGATGACCCTAATACATTGGAGGAAACTATAAGGCGTGCTAAGTGTATTTATGAGAAACAAAGGGGAAGATTGATTTTCCAAAAGGATTGGGACGATAAGATGAAAAGAAGGGTGGAATAGAGGAAGAAGAGGGCTAAGTCACCAATTTTTTAGAAATATTTTGCAAGGATGATGCATACCTCTGACCCTTGGGCCGAGATCCGTGCAAGATCATTCTAAATTTTCCCTTCTGAGTCTGATTGAATCTTTGATTTTCCCCATAGGGAATCTCTCACACACACGATGATGTATCCAAAGGTCCTTATGAGTATGCCCCATGTGATCAAACACAAAGAATCACTCAAACCTCCTGACCTCAATAATATGATCGCGCCCTTTTCCAAATCGAGATTTCGGATTTCGCGATTTTTGTTGTCGAGTTTCCGACTGTTCAACCTACAGAAACCTGAAATTCCAAAACACCAAAATCTTCAGCCGCGTCCTCCTCCACAACTTTATTGCGTTTCGCGACTTCGGAATTCCAGAATAAAGAACCCCGACCTCTTGTCTTTAAAACTGCTGAAATGTTGAACCTCGCTACATTCAACAAAAGGATGGCTTCCAACGGAACTTTTTGCCAATTCGGAGTTTCAGACTTCGTGACTTCACGAATATGGATACATGACTCTTAGCTCTCCAACCTCCAAAACCCCGAAACAGTCAACGGGTATTGACACTGCCTGGAAAAAAATACGTGCTACCTGTCTTCTCAACTATCCTTGGTCTCTGACGTGGATTCCTACCACCTGTTACTCTTCCCGTCTTTCGGGACTTGAACAAACCTTCGATTACCGTCCCCCTACCACTTCGAAACCCTGAATTCTGAAATGATGCCTTCTACAGAATCAATGACTGATAGCCTCCCTTTAAATCCAACGACCCATGTTATTTCGGGCTTCCAGGTACCAAGAGTTCGAAACTCTCAACCCCAAAACACTTGTCACCATAATCCCCGAATTCCCGAACCCTGAACACCGAAATGCCGAAACGCCACTTCACAATATTTCGTGTTTCGCAACTCCATGGTTTTTCAATGCAAATCCCCCTAGCTCCTTGTCATCAGGATTTCCGGTATTTCGAATCCCAAATTACCGAAATCCTGAAATTCTTCACTTAACAATTCTTTTCGCGATTCGGGAGATAGAGTGACCAAGGATTTTGGCTTACACTCCAGACTTACAAACTCCGAATCTCCAAAATGATCTGATGGCTCAAAACAGATCATGATCAATGGTCCACGTTGATTCCTGATACCAAAGTGATGGGTTCGTCCTCCCCTATCCACCTTGTAGCTTCTCTGGATCCACTAGTCCTGGCGACTTCGGGAGTTCTCCTCAGAGAATTCTGACTACTCATTCCTCCTTGACAACTTCTACGAAATGAACCAGTGTTCTTCCACTGGAACTTAACTTCTGCGAGACGTTTTCAATCTCTGTCTCCCTTTGAGTACTTTCAAAGGTTCTATCCCTCCTGAGCTTTCACTTGTAAACTCGAGTCTCTAGAAAGACTCCTGCACCCACTCCTTGTGAAAATATATCAAATACTTCTGGGTATTTGATCTCTTTGACTCTGTGCACTCTCACAATAGCAGTCCTCCACTCTTCAACCTTATTTGATAAGTCCTAATACTTCCAACAACCTGCGCACTCCTTGCACAGCTTCTGTGCTTCACCTGCACTTCTGCTGAAATGAGAACAAGAATATCCTTCCTGAGCTTTTTGAGATAAAACTTAGACCTTGTCAACGCACACCTTGTGGACGTTTCACTACACTCCTTGCAATATCTCTCTCGGGATGAAAAACAATTGAAACTCATCCTCTTTCTTCTCTCAGATTTCAAACATTTAGCATGAAATCATACATTCAACACAGTATTAAAGCGAATGCATAACAAAGAGAATAAAACAATTGTAAGCATACCATTCAACATATATTAACATAAAACATCATAACACCATGAATCTGATTCAAAGCTTCATATATTAATTCAAAGCTCCTATACATGGGATTTTCTCTACAACGCTCTACTACAACTCTCTTCTTCTGTGCTATGTTAATGATACCACCACTATGATACAAAGGCGAGGGTGTCTATATCCGTTTTCCCTCCTACACTCTAAACTATCTAATCTCTTAATTCCAATCTACCAACTTTCACTAACAAACTTAAATGCCTATTACAATTTGACATATGGGAGTAATCCCCCCAGATCTGTTCATATATCCTAGGTATAAATGCAAAGTACGCCTTCTTCCTAACTATTACATTAATTCTTTTAAGTTCAAAATTCAAAACATTGTTCATAAAAACGTGCTCTTTTTCTATCTGTGCGTCTCGCTGCTCCTTTAGCTAGGCGCGTGCTTTTGGCTTTGTACAATGCTCCTGCATCAATTTAAGACAACCAACTTCCAAGGAGCCTAGAATGACCGAGGCAATGGAAACTAGGACAAGGCAACAACCAATCCAGTGTTGGAATTGTGGTGGATATCATATGTGCAAAGATTTCCTTCAAAGAGGTGATAAAGAGAGCACTGCACAAAATGTACAACAAGCTGCGATAGTTGAGGACATGGGCGGAAATGTGCCTAGGATTTACGCATCCTTGGATAACAAGCAAGTTGAGTTTTAGTCACACATGATTGAAGTGGAAGGTAAGATTAATGACCAACCCATTACTATTTTAATTGACTCAGGAGCTATTCATAGTTATCTAGATCCTAAGATGGTGGAAAAATTCCACTTGCAAAGAGGAAATATTGGAAAACCTTGGTTGGTGCAGTTATCTACATGAGAAAAAAGGAAAATTAATGAGATGGTTAAGGCATGTCCAATGGAGATTAATGCACTACACATAAAATATTATTTGAATATCATACCTTTGGGTTTGTATGATTTCCTCATTGGTATGAATTGGTTGGAAGAGAACCATGTTGTCCTAGACTATTATAATAAGACATTTACTTGTTTGGAGGAAGGGAACTTAAGAACAATTCAAAGAATTCCAAGGGATGTAACTATCAGAGAAGTTTTAGCCTTGCAATTGAAGAAAAGCTACATGAAAGTATGTCAAGTATGTGTGTCACACATGGAAGAGGAACCTAAGGATAAAGTGTTAAGTGTTGAAGACTGCATAGTACTGAAGGAGTATGAGGATGTCTTTAAAGAGATACCGAGATTGCCTGTGAAAGGAGATATTGATTTCTCTATAAATATGATGATGGGAGAAAAAAATGTATCCAAGACTGCTTATAGGATGAGTCTTCCAGAGTTGAAGGAGTTGTAGATGCATCTTGAAGATATTTTGAAAAACGGGTATAAATTCCCAAGTGTGTACTCACCTTGGGGTTCCCTAGTATTGTTCATGAAGAAGAAGGATGGTACACTGAGACTTTGTATCGACTTCAGGAAGTTGAACAAGGTAACAATAAAGAACAAATATCCTTTGCTAAGGATAGATGACGTCTTTGATCAACTGAGAGGGGAACATATATTTTCTAAGATTGATCAAATATGGCTATCATCTAATGAGAATAAAAGAGGAAGAAATCAATAATACTACCTTTAGAACAAGGTATGTTCATTATGATTTTACAATGGTTCCATTTTGGTTGTCAATTGCATCGATTGTTTTCATTTGTTTGATGAATGGAGTTTTTAGAAGTTACTTAGATAATTTTGTCATTGTATTTATGAATGACATACATATTTACTCAAAGTTTGAAGAGGTGCACGAGAAACACTTGAGGATGGTACTGCGGGTTTTTAGGGAGCATCAAGTTTATGTAAAGCTGAGAAAGTGCTCATTTTAGCATTGACAAATTTATTATTTGGGTCATATTATTTCTAAGGAAGAAAAAGTTGTGGATCTAGAAAAGATAAAATCCATTGAGGAATGGACGATACCAAGAAATGGCATAGAGGTAAGGTCCTTCATGGGACTGGTAGTGTATTATAGAAGGTTTATTGAAGGCTTCTCACATATTGTGCATCCAATTACATCTTTGCAAACAAAAGGTGTGGGATTTGAATGGACTCTGAATTTTGCAAGGAGTTTTTTGCACTTGAATATCTTGTTAATAGGTGCACCAATTTAGATAATTATTGATCCCAATGTAGATTTCATTGTGTGCATAGATGCATGCAAGGAAGGGCTTGGTGGAGTCCTTAGTTAGAATGGGCATGTGGTGTGCTATGAATTGATAAAGTTAAAAGATAATGAAAGGCTCTATGTTACTCATGACTTAGAATTGGTAGCCATAGTGCATGCTTTGAAGATGTGGCGACACTATCTTATGGGTAAAATATTTGAGCTGAGAACATGCCATAGTGGTATAAAATATCTGTTCTGACAACCAATTTTAAATGCTAGAAAAAGCAGGTGGTCAGATTCCCTCAATGAGTATGACTTTGAGATAAATCATATTAGAGGAAAAGAGTACAAGGTGGATGGCGCACTCACCAATAGGGTGCATGCGATGCATGATACAACCATTAGCATGTAAAAATTGGATTTGTGTGAAATGTTTTTAGAAGTTTCCAAAACAAGTTAGCGCTATGTGGACATAAAGGAGACTTTACATCAAGGTACATCACAGAAGAAG
This sequence comes from Picea glauca, assembly GCA_000966675.3. Taxonomy (NCBI): domain Eukaryota; kingdom Viridiplantae; phylum Streptophyta; class Pinopsida; order Pinales; family Pinaceae; genus Picea; species Picea glauca. Next base: position 65,637 of record JZKD02S1612169.1, read on the forward strand.
TTTGAAGGTTATGAGGTCAGAGAGGATGGGATCCTTATGTATCAGTATGTACCAAATTATCAGGATTTGAAGGGCATGATATTGTCATAGATACATAAGTTTCCTTATGCAATACATTCAGGTTACCAGAAGACAATTGTCATGGTCAAGAAATGATACTTTTGGACAAGTATGAAAAAGGAAGTTGTTTATTTTATTACTATATGTCTCAAATGTTAGAAGGTCAAGGATGAGCACATATATCCAACTGGTTTGCTACAAACTTTACCCATTCTTGAATGGAAGTGGGAATTTGTTACCATTGACTTCATAACTAAGTTTCCTAGGACTTCTAAGAAACATGATTCTATTATGGTGGTGGTGGACAAGATTCCTAAATCTACCCATTTTATTTCAGTGAAGTTAGTGCACAAGGAAGACGAAATTGCTGAGATATACATGCAAGAAATTGCTGAGATATACATGCAAGAAATTGCTAAGATGCATGTTGTACCTAAGAAAATCATGTCTGATAGAGATTCCAAGTTCACCTAGAAATTTTGGAAAGGGATATTCAAAGGATTTGGGACAAATCTGAACTTCAACACAACATATCACCATGAGTCAGATGGACAAACAGAAAGAGTAAATCAGGTGATTGAAAACATATTGAAGATGTATGTGATGGATAAGCCATCAAAATGGGAAGAATACCTTCATTTGGTAGAGTTTGCCTACAAAAATATGTATCAAGCATATTTAAAGATGAGCCCATTTGAAGCACTTTATGGTAGAAAGTGCAACATGCTAGTGAGTTGGGACAATCCATCAGAACACATAGTAGTTGGGAAAATTCTGCTCTAGGAAATGGTGGAGAATATGGTAAATATCACACATAATCTAAAGACTTCCCAAGACAAGTAGAAAAGTTGTGCAAATAAAGGCAAAACCCATAGAGATTTTAAAGTGGGTGATCACGTGTTTTTGAAAGTGAAACTCAAGTGCATTTCCTTGAAGTTGGAAAAGTGTTCTAAGTTAGGAGCACGTTATTGTGGGCCATTTTAAATCCTTGAAATGATTTATTATGTCACATATATGCTTGCATTTCCTACATCCTTGTGTATTCATAATGCTTTCCATGTATCATTACTAAAAACATACATACCTTATGCTAAGCATATTATTGATTCGAATGTTCAGAAGGAAATTTTCAAGTGAGACTAATTTGCATATTGGATCAGAAAATCAAATAGCTCCATAATCTATCCATATAGATGGTAAATGTCTAATGGAACTGGTACAATCTTAAGGATGCAACCTGGGAGTGCGAGGATGTTATGGGGGTAGAATATCCACATATTTTTGAATATTTTTGAAATTTTGTATGTACTTGTGTATATGATGCACCAAGGACAATGCATAAATAAGGGGGAGGGGAATGTAATGTCCATGATTTGGACCCGTTGTAATTGTACATATAGGATGGCGAGTCATTGGCTCTAATTTTTGGTGTTGTGGGCACCTTAGAAATGCACAGAGTATTGTTATCAAAGACAAGGTGCACACATTTCATAAGTGTTGCGTGCACCTGGGTAAGTGCACACTTTTCATAGTGTTGCACACACTTGGGTAAATGTATGGTAATGACCTAGGAGTGTGCGTAGTGGTGAGTTATATATATGTGTGTGTGTGTGGGTGTGTGTATTGAGGCCGAAGAGACTACATTATTATGAGGCTGGTGAGTCGGGACACATATATGCCAGTGCTCCTATCCATGTAAAAGTAAACATAGTTATTGATATAATATTACATCGTTGCACACAGACAAACTTAGATGAAAAGAGATGGGGGGATGATTCCACCGGAAAAGGGAAAAGGGGGAAAGACATAAGTCTTAGGGAATATTTTATAATATTTTCGGAAAAGTGTAATTTTATGGATAATTATTTTATGTTAAGTTCCTGAGGGAAGGGAACTAGTCACCAAGTGGGTAAAGCAACTTTTGAATCTAATATATGTCGAGTTTAAGGAATGAAATATATATTGTTTTCCTTAGTGTATTTTGGGAATTATTATTCGTGGATTATTCATTATTCATTGTCATGTGTAGAAGGGTTCAGACCATTAGGGAGAGGGAAAATATTACCTTATCTGCACAGAGAAACTTGTAAGGAGTTGCAGTGCTATAATATAAGTTGTATTGTTGAAGAGGCAGGTTTTTAGGCCCATGAGCAGTCTCTCTGAGTGAGATATTTGTTGTTGAAGAGGTGAGTTTTCAAGCCCGCGAGCATGCTTTCGAGGTGAGAGTCTTGCTGAGAATTTTTCCCTGGTGTGCTGGGCATTAGCTGTAGGGCTCAAAGACTTCCTATCCAACCTATTTTTGGTAACCCTGGAAGGGAAGTGGGGCAGTTGAAGGATTGTTGAGAAGAGAATTGGCACACTTCCTTGGGTGTGACGGGCGCATGGGGAGTGAGGGACTCTAGGCTAGTTGCAACAACAAGAAACTTGGACTGAGAAATTCTGTTGAGAATCAAACCTTAGCCTATCACTAGGAACCCTTTTTTCCTTGGTGGAGTTAAGCCCCAGCTTGGGGTGACCTGTTTCTGAAATCTTATGAGATACAAAGTTTATGGATGAGAGAAACGTCTGAGTTTTGCACACAATTGGTGACTTTCATAAAATACAAGTGTTCTTTATGTGATTCTCTCATATACTATGTGATTTTTTTATATATGCTTGATATGGGTTAATTATTGTATGTTGTTGCATATAAGTAATTGATGTTATTTTGTATTATGTTGCTTGCACATGTATGTATGGTGTTGATAGTCATTATTTGTAGCTGTGCATAAGTATGTCAATTATTGTTAGTTTTCATGTTAAGTTATCTTTTTATATTGGTCATGAGTGTCCAAGGAAAGGATTGAATGGACCATGTGCACAGAGAATACTTTGTGTGCATCAGAGGTAGAGTTTACTTGTGTGCACAAGGAAGCAATCTGTGCATATAAGTAGGGAGGATATGGAAATGATGCTAGAATAGTTTCATGCATAGTAATGTTGTGTGTTCAGTATGTTGTGTGAAATTGTTTTGTATTTGCTTTTTTTGTTTAAAGTTGTGTTAAAAGGAGTAAATTAGTGTAGCACATCTCAGTTTGAGGTTGAGTGCATTACTTCAAGTGATACTGCACAGACTAGTGTTTAGAGTAGAATTCGTGCAATGGAGTTTTGTAGTAGCATGACCCAACCTCGGTGGCTAGGGATGTTACAGATTGGTATCAGAGAAATCTCAGACCATTTTTTAGTAGCATGGACTAGCTTGGGTGGCTGGGGATGTTACCGATTGGTATGAGAGGATGTTGTAAGAGCTGGTAACAATACTCAGTTGGGATATTGGGTACGTTACAATATCTTTCTAACTATTGTTGTAGCCAAGACAAGTTATGTAAAACAATGATCTTTGGACATTTATAATGTCTTCTAAGAATGTTGAACACTTTTCAAACCTCACGTTTGTGTTCAATTGGGCGACTCTCTTATCTATTTCTTTTCTTAGGAAGATAATTTCAAACTCTCTTTCATGGTAGATATCCTCCATTTCTTTGAGTTTATTTTCTAAGATTTATTCAATTATTTTATCTTCCTCTAATTTTATTTTTAGACCAATACTCTCAGTTTCACCATTTGGTTCACGATGTTCTCCTCTTGATTTTCTTAAATATTCCTTAAGAGACTCATTTTTCTTCTTGAGTTTTTTCAGTTCACTTATAGCACATATTAGTTCACCTTTAAGATTAAATTCTCCTTCCTCATTAGGGTCTTCAGGATTTGAGGTTTCATCATCAGAGATTTCATTGATGGCTATGAATAAAAAATATTTTGTACTGCATTCTTATTCATCAGAGGAGCTAGCTTCATCATGTGCATACATATTTTTATTTTTCCTATAATTCTTCCTTTTTTATTCATTTTTGTCACTTATATAGTGATGTTTTTTTTCCTAAAATTAGAGTCCCTTTTATAAGGGAACTTAGTATAAAAATGTCCTACTTTACCACAATCAAAGTACTTGAAAGGGAGACTACCTTTGTATTTTCTAGTTCCTCTATTGAGCCTCTTTATGAAGTTTGCTTCCTCTACATTTGATTCTTCTTCAGAGGATTCATGTAGTTGGTGTCCTTTAGATCTTGTCCCTTTTGATGCTTTGTATCCTGCCTCATCCTTTGATGGATTTTCCTACGCAATTCTCATTTCATAGGCTGTAAGGATTCCATGTAATTCATCCATTGTTGTATTATATAAATCCTTCATTTCCATAATGACATATATCTTTGGGTCAAATATTGATGGAAGTGTCCTGAGAACCTTTTGTACAACAAATTTTTCATCTATGGTTTCACCCAGTCCTTTGATAGTGTTAACAATATCATCCAAGTGAAGATGGTAGGATGATATATCTTCATCTTCTCTCATCTCGATATTTTGAAATCATCCCCTATGAGTTTGTAGTTTTTCTTTCTTGAGTTTATCATTCCCTTCATATGTATTTTGCATCTTGTCCCAAATTTCCTTTTTTGTTCCACAATGCATGACTTTGGTTAATTATGATCTTGTTAGTCCATCNGATGGATGGGGATGTTACACATTGGTATCAGATCAATGTTAGAGAGTTTTGTAGTAGCATGGCCCAACCTGGGTGGCTGGGGATGTTACATATTGGTATCAGAGCATGTTGTAAGAGGCAGTAATGGTACTCAGTTGAGAGACTGAGTACGTTACATATTGGTATTAGAGATACTGGTTCAAAACTGGACTTGTATGGGATAGAGGACAACAAGAAGGATTTGAGCTCTAGTTTCAACACTGAGCTTGCATGAGATGAGTTCTACTTAAGGAAAAATTCAGACTGGCAAGTGACCAAATTTAGAATTTTCAACGCGGTCTTGGCGTCCATTAAATAAGAATGCACAGATGTGCATGCTAAATTCATGATATTTCAGAGTGTGAAACTGGAACTATGCAGTAAACAATGGTGCATGAGTGTGCACACTAAAGGTTTGAGGCTGCATGAAATAATTTTGTGTGCATGTGCATTTCTAATTCATGGTGTACAAGTTAAAAATGGACATCACACATTGACATGTGTTGAATACGAGTGCACGCATGGGATTTGGAAGGAAGAGCTTTGACAAAATGTTGTCAAATTTCATGAAGTTGTTTCAAGAATTCACCTAACAAATCTTTTTGTTTGCACATTTTGCAGAATTATTAGTGATTAGAGAATGACATGATTAGTGCATAAGGTCAAAATCATGGAAGATGCATAGAGGATTTATAGTCTTGATGATGAATTCATAAATTTTTCTGTTGGATTGGGTGATGATGGTACATAATCCAAGGAGAAGTGCATGAACTTTTCCAAATCTATAAGGATGATAATGAAAGGCTTATGAGAGCCAAGGAGAAACAAGATGACTTCAATGTCAAGTTGATGCAAAAATTTGATAGAATATAAAAGAAAATGGATAAGGAGACAAATAAAATTAGGTGAAGAAGTTGCAAGTCTCATGATGAGAAAATAAGAGAAGCAAGAAGTGTTGGTAGGAATCGATCTCACTCACCAAAGCATTATTTTAGGAAAGCACACAGTAGCTCAAATCCATCTCATGACAGAAAGAATAAGAGAAGGACTGGGGTGGACAAGCTATGGGGAGAAATGAATAAGATCAAGCCTCCTACCTTTTAAGGCGAGCACAAGAAGAATGAAGATGCATAGACTTGGGTGATAGGAATGAGGAAATACTTCTAGCTGCATAATTATACCACATAAAAAGAAGGGAGAATTTCCATATATTAATCAAAAGGAAAGGAATCAGTGTGGTGGGATCCGTTTGTGCAAGTGAAACACATTGATGAAAATAAATCTACTTGGAGGGGGTTCAAGAGGTATTTCCAAGAGAAATACTTAACTAAGTGGTACTATGACAAGAAAATGAAGGAGTTGTTCGAACTCAAGGTTGGGAGTATGACGATAGATGGGTATGAAAGAACATTATTAGAGCTGTTGAAGTATGCCACATTCATCAAGGATAATAAAGTTAAAATTCAAAGGTACTTGAGTGGGTTTCCCTCATTTATCAGTGACAAGATATAGTATGATGACCCTAATACATTGGAGGAAACTATAAGGCGTGCTAAGTGTATTTATGAGAAACAAAGGGGAAGATTGATTTTCCAAAAGGATTGGGACGATAAGATGAAAAGAAGGGTGGAATAGAGGAAGAAGAGGGCTAAGTCACCAATTTTTTAGAAATATTTTGCAAGGATGATGCATACCTCTGACCCTTGGGCCGAGATCCGTGCAAGATCATTCTAAATTTTCCCTTCTGAGTCTGATTGAATCTTTGATTTTCCCCATAGGGAATCTCTCACACACACGATGATGTATCCAAAGGTCCTTATGAGTATGCCCCATGTGATCAAACACAAAGAATCACTCAAACCTCCTGACCTCAATAATATGATCGCGCCCTTTTCCAAATCGAGATTTCGGATTTCGCGATTTTTGTTGTCGAGTTTCCGACTGTTCAACCTACAGAAACCTGAAATTCCAAAACACCAAAATCTTCAGCCGCGTCCTCCTCCACAACTTTATTGCGTTTCGCGACTTCGGAATTCCAGAATAAAGAACCCCGACCTCTTGTCTTTAAAACTGCTGAAATGTTGAACCTCGCTACATTCAACAAAAGGATGGCTTCCAACGGAACTTTTTGCCAATTCGGAGTTTCAGACTTCGTGACTTCACGAATATGGATACATGACTCTTAGCTCTCCAACCTCCAAAACCCCGAAACAGTCAACGGGTATTGACACTGCCTGGAAAAAAATACGTGCTACCTGTCTTCTCAACTATCCTTGGTCTCTGACGTGGATTCCTACCACCTGTTACTCTTCCCGTCTTTCGGGACTTGAACAAACCTTCGATTACCGTCCCCCTACCACTTCGAAACCCTGAATTCTGAAATGATGCCTTCTACAGAATCAATGACTGATAGCCTCCCTTTAAATCCAACGACCCATGTTATTTCGGGCTTCCAGGTACCAAGAGTTCGAAACTCTCGACCCTAAAACACTTGTCACCATAATCCCCAAATTCCCAAACCCTAAACACCGAAATGTCAAAACCCCACTTCACAATATTTTGTGTTTCACAACTCCATGGTTTTTCAATGCAAAGGCCCCTAGCTCCTTGTCATCAGGATTTCTGGTATTTCAAATCCCAAATTACCGAAATCCTGAAATTCTTCACTTAACAATTCTTTTCGCGATTCGGGAGTTAGAGTGACCAAGGATTTTGGATTACACTCCAAACTTACAAACTCTGAATCCCTAAAATGATCTGACAGCTCAAAATAGATCATGATCAAGGGTCCACGTTGATTCCTGATACCAAAGTGATGGGTTCTTCCTCCCCTATCCACCTTGTAGCTTCTTTGGATCCTACAGTCCTGGCGACTTCGGGAGTTCTCCTCAGAGAATTTTGACTACTCGTTCCTCCTTGACAACTTCTACGAAATGAACCAATGTTCTTCCACTGGAACTTAACTTCTGCGAGACGTTTTCAATCTCTGTCTCCCTTTGAGTACTTTCAAAGGTTCTATCCCTCCTGAGCTTTCACTTGTAAACTCAAGTCTCTAGAAAGACTCTTGTACCCACTCCTTGTGACAATCTATCAAATACTTCTGGGTATTTGATCTCTTCGACTCTGTGCACTCTCGCAATAGTAGTCCTCCACTCTTCAACCTTATTTGATAAGTCCTAAGACTTCCAACAACCCGTGCACTCCTTGCATGGCTTCTGTGCTTCACCTGCACTTCTGCTGAAATGAGAACAAAAATATCCTTCCTGAGCTTTTTGAGATAAAACTTAGACCTTGTCAATGCACACCTTGCGGACGTTTCACTGCACTCCTTGCAAGATCTCTCTCAGGATGAAAAACAATTGAAACTCATCCTCTTTCTTCTCTCAGAGTTCAAACATTTAGCATGAAATCATACATTCAACACAGTCTTAAAGCGAATGCATAACAAAGAGAATAAAACAATTGTAAGCATACCATTCAACATATATTAACATAAAACATCATAACACCATGAATTTGATTCAAAGCTTCATATATTAATTCAAAGCTCCTGTACATGGGATTTTCTCTACAGCGCTCTGCTACAAATCTCTTCTTTTGTGCTATGTTAATGATACCACCACTATGATACAAAGGCGAGGGTGTCTATATATGTTTTCCCTCCAACACTCTAAACTATCTAATCTCTTAATTCCAATCTACCTAATTTCACTAACAGACTTAAATGCCTATCACAATTTGACATATGGGAGTAATCCCCCCAGATCTGTTCATATCTCCTAGGTATAAATGCAAAGTACACCTTCTTCCTAACTATTACATTAATTCTTTTAAGTTCAAAATTCAAAACGTTGTTCATAAAAACGTGCTCTTTTTCTATCTGTGCATCCAACTGCTCCTTTAGCTACGCGTGTGCTTTTGGCTTTGTACGATGCTCCTGCATCAAAGGACAACCAGCTTCCAAGGAGCCTAGAATGACTGAGGCAATGGAAACCAGGACAAGGCAATAACCAATCCAGTGTTGGAATTGTGGTGGATATCATATGTGAAAAGATTTCCTTCAAAGAGGTGATAAAGAGAGCACTGCACACCATGTACAACAAGCTGTGATAATTGAGGACATGGGCAGAAATGTGCCTAGGATTTACACATCCTTGGATAACAAGCAAGTTGAGTTTCAGTCACACATGATTGAAGCGGAAGGTAAGATTAATGACCAACCCATTACTATTTTAATTGACTCAGGAGCTATTCATAGTTATCTAGATCCTAAGATGGTGGAAAAATCCCACTTGCAAAGAAGAAATATTGGAAAACCTTGGTTGGTGCAGTTAGCTACATGAGAAAAAAGGAAAATTAATGAGATGGTTAAGGCATGTCCAATGGAGATTAATGCACTACACATAAAATCTGATTTGAATATCATACCTTTGGGTTTGTATGATTTCCTCATTGGTATGAATTGGTTGGAAGAGAACCATGTTGTCCTAGACTATTATAATAAGTCATTTACTTGTTTGGAGGAGGAAGGGAACTTGAGAACAATTCAAAGCATTCCAAGGGATGTAACTATCAGAGAAGTTTCAGCCTTGCAATTGAATAAAAGCTACATGAAAGTATGTCAAGTATGTGTGTCACACATGGAAGAGGAACCTAAGGATAAAGTGTCAAGTGTTGAAGACTGCATAGTACTGAAGGAGTATGAGGATGTCTTTAAAGAGATACCAAGATTTCCTGTGAAAGGAGATATTGATTTCTCTATAAATATGATGATGGGAGAAAAAAATGTATCCAAGACTTCTTATAGGATGAGTCTTCCAGAGTTGAAGGAGTTGTAGATGCATCTTGAAGATATTTTGAAAAACGGGTATAAATTCCCAAGTGTGTACTCACCTTGGGGTTCCCTAGTATTGTTCATGAAGAAGAAGGATGGTACACTGAGACTTTGTATCGACTTCAGGAAGTTGAACAAGGTAACAATAAAGAACAAATATCCTTTGCTAAGGATAGATGACGTCTTTGATCAACTGAGAGGGGAACATATATTTTCTAAGATTGATCAAATATGGMTATCATCTARTGAGAATAAAAGAKGAAGAAATCAATAATACTACCTTTAGAACAAGGTATGTTCATTAYGATTTTACAATGGTTCCATTTTGGTTGTCAATTGCATCGATTGTTTTCATKTGTTTGATGAATGGAGTTTTTAGAAGTTACTTAGATAATTTTGTCATTGTATTTATGAATGACATACATATTTACTCAAAGTTTGAAGAGGTGCACGAGAAACACTTGAGGATGGTACTGCGGGTTTTTAGGGAGCATCAAGTTTATGTAAAGCTGAGAAAGTGCTCATTTTAGCATTGACAAATTTATTATTTGGGTCATATTATTTCTAAGGAAGAAAAAGTTGTGGATCTAGAAAAGATAAAATCCATTGAGGAATGGACGATACCAAGAAATGGCATAGAGGTAAGGTCCTTCATGGGACTGGTAGTGTATTATAGAAGGTTTATTGAAGGCTTCTCACATATTGTGCATCCAATTACATCTTTGCAAACAAAAGGTGTGGGATTTGAATGGACTCTGAATTTTGCAAGGAGTTTTTTGCACTTGAATATCTTGTTAATAGGTGCACCAATTTAGATAATTATTGATCCCAATGTAGATTTCATTGTGTGCATAGATGCATGCAAGGAAGGGCTTGGTGGAGTCCTTAGTTAGAATGGGCATGTGGTGTGCTATGAATTGATAAAGTTAAAAGATAATGAAAGGCTCTATGTTACTCATGACTTAGAATTGGTAGCCATAGTGCATGCTTTGAAGATGTGGCGACACTATCTTATGGGTAAAATATTTGAGCTGAGAACATGCCATAGTGGTATAAAATATCTGTTCTGACAACCAATTTTAAATGCTAGAAAAAGCAGGTGGTCAGATTCCCTCAATGAGTATGACTTTGAGATAAATCATATTAGAGGAAAAGAGTACAAGGTGGATGGCGCACTCACCAATAGGGTGCATGCGATGCATGATACAACCATTAGCATGTAAAAATTGGATTTGTGTGAAATGTTTTTAGAAGTTTCCAAAACAAGTTAGCGCTATGTGGACATAAAGGAGACTTTACATCAAGGTACATCACAGAAGAAGTTTGAAGGTTATGAGGTCAGAGAGGATGGGATCCTTATGTATCAGTATGTACCAAATTATCAGGATTTGAAGGGCATGATATTGTCATAGATACATAAGTTTCCTTATGCAATACATTCAGGTTACCAGAAGACAATTGTCATGGTCAAGAAATGATACTTTTGGACAAGTATGAAAAAGGAAGTTGTTTATTTTATTACTATATGTCTCAAATGTTAGAAGGTCAAGGATGAGCACATATATCCAACTGGTTTGCTACAAACTTTACCCATTCTTGAATGGAAGTGGGAATTTGTTACCATTGACTTCATAACTAAGTTTCCTAGGACTTCTAAGAAACATGATTCTATTATGGTGGTGGTGGACAAGATTCCTAAATCTACCCATTTTATTTCAGTGAAGTTAGTGCACAAGGAAGACGAAATTGCTGAGATATACATGCAAGAAATTGCTGAGATATACATGCAAGAAATTGCTAAGATGCATGTTGTACCTAAGAAAATCATGTCTGATAGAGATTCCAAGTTCACCTAGAAATTTTGGAAAGGGATATTCAAAGGATTTGGGACAAATCTGAACTTCAACACAACATATCACCATGAGTCAGATGGACAAACAGAAAGAGTAAATCAGGTGATTGAAAACATATTGAAGATGTATGTGATGGATAAGCCATCAAAATGGGAAGAATACCTTCATTTGGTAGAGTTTGCCTACAAAAATATGTATCAAGCATATTTAAAGATGAGCCCATTTGAAGCACTTTATGGTAGAAAGTGCAACATGCTAGTGAGTTGGGACAATCCATCAGAACACATAGTAGTTGGGAAAATTCTGCTCTAGGAAATGGTGGAGAATATGGTAAATATCACACATAATCTAAAGACTTCCCAAGACAAGTAGAAAAGTTGTGCAAATAAAGGCAAAACCCATAGAGATTTTAAAGTGGGTGATCACGTGTTTTTGAAAGTGAAACTCAAGTGCATTTCCTTGAAGTTGGAAAAGTGTTCTAAGTTAGGAGCACGTTATTGTGGGCCATTTTAAATCCTTGAAATGATTTATTATGTCACATATATGCTTGCATTTCCTACATCCTTGTGTATTCATAATGCTTTCCATGTATCATTACTAAAAACATACATACCTTATGCTAAGCATATTATTGATTCGAATGTTCAGAAGGAAATTTTCAAGTGAGACTAATTTGCATATTGGATCAGAAAATCAAATAGCTCCATAATCTATCCATATAGATGGTAAATGTCTAATGGAACTGGTACAATCTTAAGGATGCAACCTGGGAGTGCGAGGATGTTATGGGGGTAGAATATCCACATATTTTTGAATATTTTTGAAATTTTGTATGTACTTGTGTATATGATGCACCAAGGACAATGCATAAATAAGGGGGAGGGGAATGTAATGTCCATGATTTGGACCCGTTGTAATTGTACATATAGGATGGCGAGTCATTGGCTCTAATTTTTGGTGTTGTGGGCACCTTAGAAATGCACAGAGTATTGTTATCAAAGACAAGGTGCACACATTTCATAAGTGTTGCGTGCACCTGGGTAAGTGCACACTTTTCATAGTGTTGCACACACTTGGGTAAATGTATGGTAATGACCTAGGAGTGTGCGTAGTGGTGAGTTATATATATGTGTGTGTGTGTGGGTGTGTGTATTGAGGCCGAAGAGACTACATTATTATGAGGCTGGTGAGTCGGGACACATATATGCCAGTGCTCCTATCCATGTAAAAGTAAACATAGTTATTGATATAATATTACATCGTTGCACACAGACAAACTTAGATGAAAAGAGATGGGGGGATGATTCCACCGGAAAAGGGAAAAGGGGGAAAGACATAAGTCTTAGGGAATATTTTATAATATTTTCGGAAAAGTGTAATTTTATGGATAATTATTTTATGTTAAGTTCCTGAGGGAAGGGAACTAGTCACCAAGTGGGTAAAGCAACTTTTGAATCTAATATATGTCGAGTTTAAGGAATGAAATATATATTGTTTTCCTTAGTGTATTTTGGGAATTATTATTCGTGGATTATTCATTATTCATTGTCATGTGTAGAAGGGTTCAGACCATTAGGGAGAGGGAAAATATTACCTTATCTGCACAGAGAAACTTGTAAGGAGTTGCAGTGCTATAATATAAGTTGTATTGTTGAAGAGGCAGGTTTTTAGGCCCATGAGCAGTCTCTCTGAGTGAGATATTTGTTGTTGAAGAGGTGAGTTTTCAAGCCCGCGAGCATGCTTTCGAGGTGAGAGTCTTGCTGAGAATTTTTCCCTGGTGTGCTGGGCATTAGCTGTAGGGCTCAAAGACTTCCTATCCAACCTATTTTTGGTAACCCTGGAAGGGAAGTGGGGCAGTTGAAGGATTGTTGAGAAGAGAATTGGCACACTTCCTTGGGTGTGACGGGCGCATGGGGAGTGAGGGACTCTAGGCTAGTTGCAACAACAAGAAACTTGGACTGAGAAATTCTGTTGAGAATCAAACCTTAGCCTATCACTAGGAACCCTTTTTTCCTTGGTGGAGTTAAGCCCCAGCTTGGGGTGACCTGTTTCTGAAATCTTATGAGATACAAAGTTTATGGATGAGAGAAACGTCTGAGTTTTGCACACAATTGGTGACTTTCATAAAATACAAGTGTTCTTTATGTGATTCTCTCATATACTATGTGATTTTTTTATATATGCTTGATATGGGTTAATTATTGTATGTTGTTGCATATAAGTAATTGATGTTATTTTGTATTATGTTGCTTGCACATGTATGTATGGTGTTGATAGTCATTATTTGTAGCTGTGCATAAGTATGTCAATTATTGTTAGTTTTCATGTTAAGTTATCTTTTTATATTGGTCATGAGTGTCCAAGGAAAGGATTGAATGGACCATGTGCACAGAGAATACTTTGTGTGCATCAGAGGTAGAGTTTACTTGTGTGCACAAGGAAGCAATCTGTGCATATAAGTAGGGAGGATATGGAAATGATGCTAGAATAGTTTCATGCATAGTAATGTTGTGTGTTCAGTATGTTGTGTGAAATTGTTTTGTATTTGCTTTTTTTGTTTAAAGTTGTGTTAAAAGGAGTAAATTAGTGTAGCACATCTCAGTTTGAGGTTGAGTGCATTACTTCAAGTGATACTGCACAGACTAGTGTTTAGAGTAGAATTCGTGCAATGGAGTTTTGTAGTAGCATGACCCAACCTCGGTGGCTAGGGATGTTACAGATTGGTATCAGAGAAATCTCAGACCATTTTTTAGTAGCATGGACTAGCTTGGGTGGCTGGGGATGTTACCGATTGGTATGAGAGGATGTTGTAAGAGCTGGTAACAATACTCAGTTGGGATATTGGGTACGTTACAATATCTTTCTAACTATTGTTGTAGCCAAGACAAGTTATGTAAAACAATGATCTTTGGACATTTATAATGTCTTCTAAGAATGTTGAACACTTTTCAAACCTCACGTTTGTGTTCAATTGGGCGACTCTCTTATCTATTTCTTTTCTTAGGAAGATAATTTCAAACTCTCTTTCATGGTAGATATCCTCCATTTCTTTGAGTTTATTTTCTAAGATTTATTCAATTATTTTATCTTCCTCTAATTTTATTTTTAGACCAATACTCTCAGTTTCACCATTTGGTTCACGATGTTCTCCTCTTGATTTTCTTAAATATTCCTTAAGAGACTCATTTTTCTTCTTGAGTTTTTTCAGTTCACTTATAGCACATATTAGTTCACCTTTAAGATTAAATTCTCCTTCCTCATTAGGGTCTTCAGGATTTGAGGTTTCATCATCAGAGATTTCATTGATGGCTATGAATAAAAAATATTTTGTACTGCATTCTTATTCATCAGAGGAGCTAGCTTCATCATGTGCATACATATTTTTATTTTTCCTATAATTCTTCCTTTTTTATTCATTTTTGTCACTTATATAGTGATGTTTTTTTTCCTAAAATTAGAGTCCCTTTTATAAGGGAACTTAGTATAAAAATGTCCTACTTTACCACAATCAAAGTACTTGAAAGGGAGACTACCTTTGTATTTTCTAGTTCCTCTATTGAGCCTCTTTATGAAGTTTGCTTCCTCTACATTTGATTCTTCTTCAGAGGATTCATGTAGTTGGTGTCCTTTAGATCTTGTCCCTTTTGATGCTTTGTATCCTGCCTCATCCTTTGATGGATTTTCCTACGCAATTCTCATTTCATAGGCTGTAAGGATTCCATGTAATTCATCCATTGTTGTATTATATAAATCCTTCATTTCCATAATGACATATATCTTTGGGTCAAATATTGATGGAAGTGTCCTGAGAACCTTTTGTACAACAAATTTTTCATCTATGGTTTCACCCAGTCCTTTGATAGTGTTAACAATATCATCCAAGTGAAGATGGTAGGATGATATATCTTCATCTTCTCTCATCTCGATATTTTGAAATCATCCCCTATGAGTTTGTAGTTTTTCTTTCTTGAGTTTATCATTCCCTTCATATGTATTTTGCATCTTGTCCCAAATTTCCTTTTTTGTTCCACAATGCATGACTTTGGTTAATTATGATCTTGTTAGTCCATCCGGGATAACATTCATGGATTTGGATTTATTATCACTCAAATTATTAGCACCTACATCATATAGTTGAATTTCAGGGGTGGTGTAGCCATTTTTGATTAACTGTCAGACATCATATCCCAATGACTACATATAAAATCTCATTTTGATACTCCATAGTGCATAATCTGATCCATCAAAGAATGGAGAATTGTTTTTGGAGGTTATTTACTTGTTTTCCATGTGTCAGTATGTCATAAAGATCTACCTTCCAGTAGTTAAATGGTTTCTGAAGGAACCTCACTATGATACCAATTATTGGAATATACGAGTGGGGGGGTGAATTAGTATTTCACAATTTTAACAATTTAAAACTCTTTTCAACTTTCATTAAACATTCCAGATATTATAATTCACAATGCATAAAACTAACCTTATCAACATAATCAAAATACACAAAAATTTTGCGTGGAAACCCAAATGGGAGAAAACCACAAAATAATTCTTTCATAAAATGATGTAGGCACCAACCTGCATGAGACACCAATCTCCTTACTCCACCTTGCCACCCTGAAAATACTGATATTCCTCAATGTTCTTTAGAATTTTCTTTTGATTTCTCCAACATGGTTCATTACTTGGATCTTNTGTTTGATGAATGGAGTTTTTAGAAGTTACTTAGATAATTTTGTCATTGTATTTATGAATGACATACATATTTACTCAAAGTTTGAAGAGGTGCACGAGAAACACTTGAGGATGGTACTGCGGGTTTTTAGGGAGCATCAAGTTTATGTAAAGCTGAGAAAGTGCTCATTTTAGCATTGACAAATTTATTATTTGGGTCATATTATTTCTAAGGAAGAAAAAGTTGTGGATCTAGAAAAGATAAAATCCATTGAGGAATGGACGATACCAAGAAATGGCATAGAGGTAAGGTCCTTCATGGGACTGGTAGTGTATTATAGAAGGTTTATTGAAGGCTTCTCACATATTGTGCATCCAATTACATCTTTGCAAACAAAAGGTGTGGGATTTGAATGGACTCTGAATTTTGCAAGGAGTTTTTTGCACTTGAATATCTTGTTAATAGGTGCACCAATTTAGATAATTATTGATCCCAATGTAGATTTCATTGTGTGCATAGATGCATGCAAGGAAGGGCTTGGTGGAGTCCTTAGTTAGAATGGGCATGTGGTGTGCTATGAATTGATAAAGTTAAAAGATAATGAAAGGCTCTATGTTACTCATGACTTAGAATTGGTAGCCATAGTGCATGCTTTGAAGATGTGGCGACACTATCTTATGGGTAAAATATTTGAGCTGAGAACATGCCATAGTGGTATAAAATATCTGTTCTGACAACCAATTTTAAATGCTAGAAAAAGCAGGTGGTCAGATTCCCTCAATGAGTATGACTTTGAGATAAATCATATTAGAGGAAAAGAGTACAAGGTGGATGGCGCACTCACCAATAGGGTGCATGCGATGCATGATACAACCATTAGCATGTAAAAATTGGATTTGTGTGAAATGTTTTTAGAAGTTTCCAAAACAAGTTAGCGCTATGTGGACATAAAGGAGACTTTACATCAAGGTACATCACAGAAGAAGTTTGAAGGTTATGAGGTCAGAGAGGATGGGATCCTTATGTATCAGTATGTACCAAATTATCAGGATTTGAAGGGCATGATATTGTCATAGATACATAAGTTTCCTTATGCAATACATTCAGGTTACCAGAAGACAATTGTCATGGTCAAGAAATGATACTTTTGGACAAGTATGAAAAAGGAAGTTGTTTATTTTATTACTATATGTCTCAAATGTTAGAAGGTCAAGGATGAGCACATATATCCAACTGGTTTGCTACAAACTTTACCCATTCTTGAATGGAAGTGGGAATTTGTTACCATTGACTTCATAACTAAGTTTCCTAGGACTTCTAAGAAACATGATTCTATTATGGTGGTGGTGGACAAGATTCCTAAATCTACCCATTTTATTTCAGTGAAGTTAGTGCACAAGGAAGACGAAATTGCTGAGATATACATGCAAGAAATTGCTGAGATATACATGCAAGAAATTGCTAAGATGCATGTTGTACCTAAGAAAATCATGTCTGATAGAGATTCCAAGTTCACCTAGAAATTTTGGAAAGGGATATTCAAAGGATTTGGGACAAATCTGAACTTCAACACAACATATCACCATGAGTCAGATGGACAAACAGAAAGAGTAAATCAGGTGATTGAAAACATATTGAAGATGTATGTGATGGATAAGCCATCAAAATGGGAAGAATACCTTCATTTGGTAGAGTTTGCCTACAAAAATATGTATCAAGCATATTTAAAGATGAGCCCATTTGAAGCACTTTATGGTAGAAAGTGCAACATGCTAGTGAGTTGGGACAATCCATCAGAACACATAGTAGTTGGGAAAATTCTGCTCTAGGAAATGGTGGAGAATATGGTAAATATCACACATAATCTAAAGACTTCCCAAGACAAGTAGAAAAGTTGTGCAAATAAAGGCAAAACCCATAGAGATTTTAAAGTGGGTGATCACGTGTTTTTGAAAGTGAAACTCAAGTGCATTTCCTTGAAGTTGGAAAAGTGTTCTAAGTTAGGAGCACGTTATTGTGGGCCATTTTAAATCCTTGAAATGATTTATTATGTCACATATATGCTTGCATTTCCTACATCCTTGTGTATTCATAATGCTTTCCATGTATCATTACTAAAAACATACATACCTTATGCTAAGCATATTATTGATTCGAATGTTCAGAAGGAAATTTTCAAGTGAGACTAATTTGCATATTGGATCAGAAAATCAAATAGCTCCATAATCTATCCATATAGATGGTAAATGTCTAATGGAACTGGTACAATCTTAAGGATGCAACCTGGGAGTGCGAGGATGTTATGGGGGTAGAATATCCACATATTTTTGAATATTTTTGAAATTTTGTATGTACTTGTGTATATGATGCACCAAGGACAATGCATAAATAAGGGGGAGGGGAATGTAATGTCCATGATTTGGACCCGTTGTAATTGTACATATAGGATGGCGAGTCATTGGCTCTAATTTTTGGTGTTGTGGGCACCTTAGAAATGCACAGAGTATTGTTATCAAAGACAAGGTGCACACATTTCATAAGTGTTGCGTGCACCTGGGTAAGTGCACACTTTTCATAGTGTTGCACACACTTGGGTAAATGTATGGTAATGACCTAGGAGTGTGCGTAGTGGTGAGTTATATATATGTGTGTGTGTGTGGGTGTGTGTATTGAGGCCGAAGAGACTACATTATTATGAGGCTGGTGAGTCGGGACACATATATGCCAGTGCTCCTATCCATGTAAAAGTAAACATAGTTATTGATATAATATTACATCGTTGCACACAGACAAACTTAGATGAAAAGAGATGGGGGGATGATTCCACCGGAAAAGGGAAAAGGGGGAAAGACATAAGTCTTAGGGAATATTTTATAATATTTTCGGAAAAGTGTAATTTTATGGATAATTATTTTATGTTAAGTTCCTGAGGGAAGGGAACTAGTCACCAAGTGGGTAAAGCAACTTTTGAATCTAATATATGTCGAGTTTAAGGAATGAAATATATATTGTTTTCCTTAGTGTATTTTGGGAATTATTATTCGTGGATTATTCATTATTCATTGTCATGTGTAGAAGGGTTCAGACCATTAGGGAGAGGGAAAATATTACCTTATCTGCACAGAGAAACTTGTAAGGAGTTGCAGTGCTATAATATAAGTTGTATTGTTGAAGAGGCAGGTTTTTAGGCCCATGAGCAGTCTCTCTGAGTGAGATATTTGTTGTTGAAGAGGTGAGTTTTCAAGCCCGCGAGCATGCTTTCGAGGTGAGAGTCTTGCTGAGAATTTTTCCCTGGTGTGCTGGGCATTAGCTGTAGGGCTCAAAGACTTCCTATCCAACCTATTTTTGGTAACCCTGGAAGGGAAGTGGGGCAGTTGAAGGATTGTTGAGAAGAGAATTGGCACACTTCCTTGGGTGTGACGGGCGCATGGGGAGTGAGGGACTCTAGGCTAGTTGCAACAACAAGAAACTTGGACTGAGAAATTCTGTTGAGAATCAAACCTTAGCCTATCACTAGGAACCCTTTTTTCCTTGGTGGAGTTAAGCCCCAGCTTGGGGTGACCTGTTTCTGAAATCTTATGAGATACAAAGTTTATGGATGAGAGAAACGTCTGAGTTTTGCACACAATTGGTGACTTTCATAAAATACAAGTGTTCTTTATGTGATTCTCTCATATACTATGTGATTTTTTTATATATGCTTGATATGGGTTAATTATTGTATGTTGTTGCATATAAGTAATTGATGTTATTTTGTATTATGTTGCTTGCACATGTATGTATGGTGTTGATAGTCATTATTTGTAGCTGTGCATAAGTATGTCAATTATTGTTAGTTTTCATGTTAAGTTATCTTTTTATATTGGTCATGAGTGTCCAAGGAAAGGATTGAATGGACCATGTGCACAGAGAATACTTTGTGTGCATCAGAGGTAGAGTTTACTTGTGTGCACAAGGAAGCAATCTGTGCATATAAGTAGGGAGGATATGGAAATGATGCTAGAATAGTTTCATGCATAGTAATGTTGTGTGTTCAGTATGTTGTGTGAAATTGTTTTGTATTTGCTTTTTTTGTTTAAAGTTGTGTTAAAAGGAGTAAATTAGTGTAGCACATCTCAGTTTGAGGTTGAGTGCATTACTTCAAGTGATACTGCACAGACTAGTGTTTAGAGTAGAATTCGTGCAATGGAGTTTTGTAGTAGCATGACCCAACCTCGGTGGCTAGGGATGTTACAGATTGGTATCAGAGAAATCTCAGACCATTTTTTAGTAGCATGGACTAGCTTGGGTGGCTGGGGATGTTACCGATTGGTATGAGAGGATGTTGTAAGAGCTGGTAACAATACTCAGTTGGGATATTGGGTACGTTACAATATCTTTCTAACTATTGTTGTAGCCAAGACAAGTTATGTAAAACAATGATCTTTGGACATTTATAATGTCTTCTAAGAATGTTGAACACTTTTCAAACCTCACGTTTGTGTTCAATTGGGCGACTCTCTTATCTATTTCTTTTCTTAGGAAGATAATTTCAAACTCTCTTTCATGGTAGATATCCTCCATTTCTTTGAGTTTATTTTCTAAGATTTATTCAATTATTTTATCTTCCTCTAATTTTATTTTTAGACCAATACTCTCAGTTTCACCATTTGGTTCACGATGTTCTCCTCTTGATTTTCTTAAATATTCCTTAAGAGACTCATTTTTCTTCTTGAGTTTTTTCAGTTCACTTATAGCACATATTAGTTCACCTTTAAGATTAAATTCTCCTTCCTCATTAGGGTCTTCAGGATTTGAGGTTTCATCATCAGAGATTTCATTGATGGCTATGAATAAAAAATATTTTGTACTGCATTCTTATTCATCAGAGGAGCTAGCTTCATCATGTGCATACATATTTTTATTTTTCCTATAATTCTTCCTTTTTTATTCATTTTTGTCACTTATATAGTGATGTTTTTTTTCCTAAAATTAGAGTCCCTTTTATAAGGGAACTTAGTATAAAAATGTCCTACTTTACCACAATCAAAGTACTTGAAAGGGAGACTACCTTTGTATTTTCTAGTTCCTCTATTGAGCCTCTTTATGAAGTTTGCTTCCTCTACATTTGATTCTTCTTCAGAGGATTCATGTAGTTGGTGTCCTTTAGATCTTGTCCCTTTTGATGCTTTGTATCCTGCCTCATCCTTTGATGGATTTTCCTACGCAATTCTCATTTCATAGGCTGTAAGGATTCCATGTAATTCATCCATTGTTGTATTATATAAATCCTTCATTTCCATAATGACATATATCTTTGGGTCAAATATTGATGGAAGTGTCCTGAGAACCTTTTGTACAACAAATTTTTCATCTATGGTTTCACCCAGTCCTTTGATAGTGTTAACAATATCATCCAAGTGAAGATGGTAGGATGATATATCTTCATCTTCTCTCATCTCGATATTTTGAAATCATCCCCTATGAGTTTGTAGTTTTTCTTTCTTGAGTTTATCATTCCCTTCATATGTATTTTGCATCTTGTCCCAAATTTCCTTTTTTGTTCCACAATGCATGACTTTGGTTAATTATGATCTTGTTAGTCCATCTGGGATAACATTCATGGATTTGGATTTATTATCACTCAAATTATTAGCACCTACATCATATAGTTGAATTTCAGGGGTGGTGTAGCCATTTTTGATTGACTGTCAGACATCATATCCCAATGACTACATATAAAATCTCATTTTGATACTCCATAGTGCATAATCTGATCCATCAAAGAATGGAGAATTGTTTTTGGAGGTTATTTCCTTGTTTTCCATGTGTCAGTGTGTCATAAAGATCTACCTTCCAGTAGTTAAACTGTTTCTGAAGGAACCTCAGTATGATATGAATTATTGGAATATACACTAATACTGAGAGTGGGGGGGTGAATTAGTATTTCACAATTTTAAAAATTTAAAACTCTTTTCAACTTTCATTAAACATTCCAGATATTATAATTCACAATGCATAAAACTAACCTTATCAACATAATCAAAATACACAAAAATTTTGCATGGAAACCCAAATGGGAGAAAACCACAAAATAATTCTTTCATAAAATGATGTAGGCACCAACCCATGGTTACAATTCTTTCAGGAGACACCAATCCCCTTAGTTGAGAACCAACTCAACAATAATGATTATAGGCACCAACCTGCATGAGACACCAATCTCCTTACTCCACCTTGCCACCCTGAAAATACTGATATTCCTCAATGTTCTTTAGAAATTTCTTTTGATTTCTCCAACATGGTTTATTACCTGGATCTTCCTTAATTACAGGGATTTCATATATGCATTCTTCACTTTTGGTTCTGCAATTTCAGACTTTCTTGCTTCCTTCCATCACATTGTACACTTTCACGAGCCTCAAAACCTCAACTCTCTAATTTTCGCATACACTCCATTCAATTACCTTTTCTACTTCAAAATGATTATGGATTCATCATTTATAGAGCCCATACATTCAACAATTTTTCCACAAGAATAATCAATGCATTGGGTTGGCTCTATATCTCTGCAAACTCGGGTTGAACCACTCCTTCAAATCCAACAAAAAACCTTATTTTTATCTTGCAATTTGTTCAGTGGTCACTCTATGTGGGAATTAATGCACAACTACCATCATATAGTCCTTTGAATTAAATCACGACCATTGAAATTTTATTTTCCTAACAAAACACACTACATGAACTTGACACACAACACCCGTTGGATTAACCGTGGATTCAATCACAATTGTTTATCTGTTTTCCTGATCATCGACACCATCTGGTTTACTAGGTTCACTAGACCACCGTTACCCATGCCTTTAACTAAACACCTCACTTCTCTCTTGATCCGATATACAATGCCACTGGGAACCAGGCCTCCTGGGCCTTTAACTCTATGCACTCAAGCCTTATCCTCCATGTCGATACCCCGATGTAATATTAGCTATTGATTTTTTTCTTCGATCATCCTCATCACCGGGACTACCAGGTCATCGGGATACTAGGTACATTCAATTTCATGATGGTATGGAACCTTTCCTGTTGGACCACGTTACCGGGCCACTAGGCTCACAAAGTTCAAATCTACAACTTTAACCTCAATTGCTTAACAACTATCTGATTTGGAACTAGGATTGATCTCAATTGTTGATCCAGTTCCCAGTATATCAGGTCCATCAGGTCATCGGTCAACCGAGACCTTCAACCATACGCCTTAGCACTTCTCCTTTCAGTTATGGTCCATTCCAACCTACCGGGGCATCGGGACACCAAGCCATCGGGCCCTTGACCATTCAAACTCACTCACATTTAACATTGACTTGATATGAAACCTAGAAATTGACCCATTGGGATCACTGGCCCATTCACCACCAGGCCCCCGAGAGCTTAAAAACTGCACAATTTCAACAAACTTCCGATATCCAATACTCTGGTGTAACGTGGCTACTAACATGATTTGCACATGTGCTTCATCTTCATGTCTTGATTGACATGGCATTGTTCAAGGCCTGACATGTGGCATATGATGTGAATTTAATCACTTGCAACTTCTTTGTTTGATGTGTCCTCCATGTGGACTCCTTCCACACGTGATGGATGACATGGAAGTGATGTGGCTATGACATCATCGTTTCCTCCAACTCTTATTCATATACCATGTTGACTTGGCACTTGACATGTGGTACTGATGTGGGTTGACGCGACCTCCAACCAACCATCCCATCGTTCACTCAGGAATTGTTCACTACATTTCACTCTGATCTTCCGATCTGATATGGAACCATGTTCCATGGTCCATCTATTGGGTCTGTTGGGACATCGACCCACCGAGCTATCGGGCCGTCAATGCTTCACCCTCATTCTTTTATTCCAAACCAGTATATTTCTATGTTATGGACCTAACCTCCCTAACCCTCCACGTAGGTATAATAATACAATTCCATGTAATAAAGGCCAATATTAATAAGGCCTATAAATAAGGAAGAATAAGTCAAATGTAAAAATACCTAATAGAAGATTCTGCTTCTAGAAGGATATTCCTCTAGATTGTTATTTTGGATAGATAGAGTATAAATAGATGTAGAGGGTATGAGAAATATTGTCTTGAATATTATTTTAATAGAGCTCTACTCTACTGGAGGTTTCCCCCTCTCAATAAACACAATGCAGTAGTAATGAGTTCTCTTGTTGGCTCGAATACAATTCACAAAAGTATTCTCACTACAACTGTTGAAGAAATAAGTAGAGATTGATGTAACCGATCTTATCCAATGGAAAAGAGGCCTTCGTCAATGCAATTATGTCTATTACGACACGATCCCAACGGTCCGATGGCGAGCTTTTCTGGTCATAACTTTTTTTCTAACCATTCGGGGCATCAGGATATCATTTATAATGCTTTCAACGACTATATCACTCTGCCATGGAGAAGTGACATGTTGTGCTGTTCTGATATCCCAACGAAGTTCCAGTTTTTCATACCTTCCTTTTGCGAAGTTCCCTTGGGAACCTCCTGCAGTTTTTCTAGCTTCACTTTCTTCTTATTGATATTTCTATCCTTTTTCCCTGTGATATGCGTTACTGGGTTCCTCTTCCCATTCTGATTCTTATCTCCTCTTGGCATAGTAACTTCGCACTGTTGATATTTTTTCGTAGGGTTCAAGGGAAATACTTATTCCCTATCTGGGGTAGTTGCTCCATTCTTCTGTGAGTCTTCTTGTGTTCTTTCAACTTTGACATCCAAGTTTCTGGTTTTAAATAGCTTCGATATCTTTTTCTTTTCTTCAATAAAGAGCGCTATCCTCCTAGTCATGAAATCTTTTAATTCTTGCTTCTTTTGTTCTAAGACTTCCTCTTCTTTTCTTCTAGTCTAATTTCTCTCAATCCAGGGTTTTCCTAATAGCATAGCAAATGGGGCGTTGTTCTCAATAAATTTAACAACCTCAAAATCTTCCTCTGTCGTAGTTCTATGAGCACTCATAACTATCTGGGTGAGTCTTCCACATATGGTTATCAACTTTCCTCTAAATAATCCTATTCCTCCTAAATATGGAATCATAGGAGGATTTCCTAAAATTTCCCAGGTTCTTTCTGTCATAATATTCACCTATGTTTCCTCATCTAGAACACAGTTTATGTCGAAGTCTCCTATTCTTGTTTCTATGCACTCTTTTTCTTTGAATATCTATGATAAGTTGATATTTCGGTGATCATTTAGGGTTTATTTCATTTGCAGTAATACAATCTCTCATTCTTTCTGGGGTTCTATTGTGGTCTTAGTTTCTTGATCTTCCTCAGGGTTTTCTTGTCTCATATTCATTCTTTCAACCTTAGCAATCATTCTAGGGAAATCCAAAACTTCATGATCCATAGATTGACAACAAAGACAACTAGGTCTTCTACCAGGGCATTCCTTAGCAAAATGTCCTGGTCTTCTGCAATTATAACAAAGAGTTAATCTTCTTTTTCTTTGAAATGATCCCCAACCTTTCCTGTACTGTGCACTAGGATCATAGTAGCTAACCTCCAAAAAAATCTTTCTAGGTTCTTGCATCCATTTGTTAGTCCAAAAATTATTTCTATGCATATGAATAAAATATCTTTCATTATTTCTATCAGATCTACTCATATCAAACCTTCTTTCATCTAGTCGTGCCCTACTTTTCAAGCTAGGACAAAATTTATCAAACATACCTAGATCCATACTTTTGAAATAAAAATTTCCACTTATCTTTTCTTTTTCAATAAATTTTTTTCATTGTTCTTACCTTTAACAAAGCACAAATCCTTTAGATCTTACCTCTTTTCTCCAGATATGACTTTTATTCTTAGCACAAATATTCACATGTTAAGTAGACTACTGGACACTAAAGCAACAAATCTACGCACAAATATTTATTTTCTTCAGTTCCCAACAATCACAGTTTCAGGTCCCGATAATGGAACCATTTGTTGGCATAGGGATAGACCCAGGGTTTAATGCTCAAGAGAACACCAAAAAAACCCTAACTATCGGCCCTTTCGGCAACACCTGCAAAGTAGATGAAGTCTCACTCGAGGTAGAGGCAGGGGTGGTTGCAGGACTCAGATTTATGCAACCTTAGCTGGGACACCAATCTATGATTACAACACCTTAACAAAACAATTAACAATTACAGTTCATCAATATTTAACCAGTATCTACTTCGCAGATAAAACCCTAACTACAGAGCATCGCAGTTTTCACCCCGATCTAGCATATTGAAGCACTAAGCACATTCACATGGGTTAGATCTAGCATTCATCCATATTATTAAGCACAAATAATTAACAGATCTATCTATCATTCATCTATATCAAAGCACTTAAGCAAGTAAACACATAAACACATCAATACATCACACAAATCATAACAACACAGGATATACATGGTTTACCCCCATCTTGGGGCTACATCCACCAACTCTTCTTCTCTTTTATTATCGTAGGTCAATCACCTACATGCACAAAGCCACAAGATCCTACTCCGCATAGGATAGGAGATCTTCGTGCACCTCACTAGATCCTCCTTCCCTGAGCTAGGTTACAACACAAAGCTTCTACTCAATCTCTTACAGTCACTTGCACTTAGCCTTTCAAGTCTCACACAACATCCACAAAGCATGTACACTATCACTTGCACTCAGGACTTGGTATCACACATTTGTGCCTTTTCACTTAGCATCACATACACCACTTACTTACATCATCTAGCTTTCTATTTATACATTACAAAAGAGGCCTAAACATGGGTAAACCCATGGGCTACATCCCCATACCTGTTACATAAGCCCAAATCCCAAAAAGCCCTAAAAAGGGGCCGATATCCCGCGATCTCTACTTCGACTTGCGCTCTGCCTTCGACAACCTGTCGAAGTCCCAAAAGTAGCTCAAACATGACCAAGGATCCTCAAAACTTGGTCAAGGGCCAACAGGCCCCCAACACTCACCTATGATTCATCCCAAGTCACTATGGTATGGGTATATCTGCTTCAAAATACTCGATCTTGGCTCGAGATTCTTCGACCTATTGCTGCACCAAGGCCTCCTTCTTGGTGAACTTTTGGATAACTGCTTCGTTGATAGGTCCCTCTAAGCATTGGTCAGCTGTAGTGATGACTTGTTCCAGTTCTACTCCTTGACCTTCAATCTCTATGAATAGTTGGCAAGCCTCATCCTGAATTGGTTGGAGTCTCTGAGTCACTTCCATTACTCTTCTTTGAATGGTGTGGACCTGCTATTGAGTAGTGCACTGTTCTTTGGATTGCTTCATCCTTTCGACTACTGACAGGGGATTCAACTGTGCCTGTATTGTTTATGCTTGTTGCTTTGCCTCCTCGAGCTATGAATCCAGTGCCTTCAGTTTAGGAGCCTCATTGAGTCGCTCATAAGTCTGGGCACTACAATCACTTAGTTGTTTACATTCCATGGTGAGGGCCTTGATTCTCTCAACTGCACTTCAAGTATTTTCTTCTATTTGATCTCGCACATCCTTTGGAGTTTTGGGAACTGTTTGTAGCTCCAAATATACAATTCTATGTTGAAGTTGTTGGATAGCTTCAACAAGCTGTGCTACTTGTTGTTCCACTGGGTCTTCCTCCTTTGTCTCTAAGCCGGTCACAGAGTGAAGTGCTCTACTGACTACTTCTCTTATTCCAACTTGCTCTGTGAGAAACTACTCTTTCTCCTGCTGGATTTGCGCTCTATCTTCTTCAAACTTAGTTTGGAAGGAAACCTTATCCTGCTGCGCAACTCAACGTTTCTCTACCATTTCCTCTTGTTCTTGCTTCAAGTCCACTATGGCCTATTCTTTCTCTTCTTGCGCTCAACGAAGGTGGGCTTCAGTCGCATCAGCTAGTCTACAGAGTTGGGTAGGCTCATATCCCAACTCTGGTTCTTCTGATGGCAGGGGCACAGTGGATACTGTGCGGTTGGAGTGAAGTGCATGTTGTACCCCTCTCATCTCTGTTGTGATTTTGTCCTACAAGGATTCTTGCTTGGCTTCGTTGTACTGCAAAATTTCCCATGAAGCATCTGATACGATTGCGATGATGAAATCAAAGTCATTGATCATGAATACAGTCTGAAGCTTCGGCTTGTTTTCTTTGGATTTCTTTTGCGATGTAGTTTTCGTGGGGGAATCCTTCCTTTTCTTCGATGGATCTATGTCATCAAGGGGGTTCCATGGTGGGGTTACTTTGCCTTACTCCTTCTTATCTTCTTCCCCTTCTTTTCTTCTTTCTCCTCTTTGAACACTTTGTCACCTCCTCCTCCGCCAGGTGAATCTGAGGCAGTATCTTCTGAGGTGCTTCTTAGTTCCTGTACATCTTCTTTCATCTTCCTTCTACTACTACTGGGTACATTATACTCCTCGCGGGTAACTACCAAGCTTCCAATGAGGTTTGGGTCAGACAATTATTCCTTAGCGACCGATATAAGGAACTCTGTGGGCCATTCCTTAGTGATTTATTTCAAGTCCTCCCTGGTGATATTATAGTATGACTGAATCTCTTCTTTATTCTCATATGTGCGTGCAGTGATATATATGAAATGCCTATCTGCACGAAACTTCATAAGAGGTCTGAACCTGTCTAGAGTGTTTTGCGTCATCCGAGGGAATGATTCGATATCCCTTTTCAGCAGCAGGTAGTAGGTATGGAATACTACATTCAACTTCCACTATTTTCCCATGTCGCTTGAGTACCAGAGCATGGTGAACTTTGTAGAAAGTAGTTCGAATGACTCAATGTCTAGTAAGATCGCACCTTTCAACATCTCCCAAGATGTAAACGTGATGAGGATCAATAGCCAGCTAAAGTGGAACTCGTAGCCCTGATCCTGAGCTTCATAGAAATCGAATTCTACTGGTTGACTAAGTACTTTGCCCAGTTCATTTGTAATCCCTCCATGCACTTTCATGTGAGTTCAACCACAAACCCTATGACCTGCGTGGGTCTATTCTTTCATACTAGCTTACCAACAATCAATTGGCAAGTGAGGCACATTGCACCATTCTGAATTTAGGCTACCTTTTAGTCTCGCGTCCCCTTCTCTACATCACCATAGACGTCTTTAATCCTTCGTTCCAGGGTGCGATCTGCAACCTTCCCTGGGTAGAAGTCCTGTGGATCGGGTCCCTACATGCTCAATCCAGTAATCGTATGGATCAATGCCGGATCGACAATAATACACCTATCTAACCATAAATAACCGTCGTGGAAGCAAGACAACAGGAGATTAACGCACACGTTAACCTCCTGGTGCCTTCCAAAGTGTGGATTTTTCATGACATTAAGGATAGTGGATTGCGCGATGTTCATGGTCCATGGCTGGGGAATGATCTTCAATCTCTTCCCTTCATATTAGTCAAGTACTTGTGAGGTGTGAGCATGTTGTAGGTCTTGCGGTCCCCTAGATTATAGTCACTAATATTTAAGGTTGGAATCCTCTCCAACTGTGGTCTGACTGCGCATATCCCCTTCGAGAGGTACACCATGATAACTGTGTAGTCGAAATCCCACAGGACACTGTCATGATTCATCGTGTCGGCTAGAGGCAGGATGTAATTGGGTAGAATAGACAGGATTAACTTTGCATTTGATAAGTCATCTCTGTGCTTGGTTCTTTTCTCATCTGCAACGTGGGATGGTCCGGATCCATGAAAAGTTGACGGGGAGGTTTGCACTCCTCACGTCGATGAATCTTGAACTCCCATGGACATCACTCTCTCTCCCATAAGGTTGATTAAAAATTCTTCGATGAATTTCTCTGCGGCGTTGATATCGTCCGACATACACGCGTAGATCGGATAAATCAGGTGGATGAATGAATGCTCAAAGCAATGGAGCAGGTGTCGATCTCAATAAACACAACGCGATAGCAATGATTTCTCTTTTTGGCTCAAATACAATTCACAAAAGTGTTTTCAATGCAAAAGTCGATGGAATAAGTAAACAACGATGTAACAGATCTTCTCCAATGGACAAGATACCTTCATCAATGTAGTTATGTCCATTACGACGCGGTCCCAACGGTCCGATGGTGAGATTTTCTGGTCATAACTGTTGTTCTAACTGTTCGAGGCGTTGGGATAATGGTTATAATGATTTCAATGGCTATATCGATCTTCCATTGTGAAGTGCCATGTTGTGCTGTTATGATATCCTGACGAAGTTCCAGTTTTTCAAACCTTCCTTCTGCGAAGTTCCCTCGGGAACCTCCTGTAGTTTTTCTAGCTTCTCTTTCTTCTTACTGAGATTTCTAGCCTTTTTCCCTGTGATATGAATTATTGGGTTCTTCTTCCCATTCTGATTCTTATCTCCTCTTGGAATAGTAACTTTGCGTTGTTGAGATTCTTTCATAGGGTTCAAGAAATACTTATTCTCTGTCTGGGGTAGGTGCTTTGTTCTTCTGCGAGTCTTCTTGTGTTCTTTCAACTTCAACATCCAAGTTTCTGGTTTTAAATAGCTTCGATCTGTTCTCCTGTTCTTCAATAAAGTGCACTATCCTCCTAGTCATGAAATATTTTAATTCTTGCTTCTTTTGTTCTAAGACTCCCTCTTCTTTTCGTCTGGTCTGATTTCTCTC
This sequence comes from Picea glauca, assembly GCA_000966675.3. NCBI lineage: Eukaryota > Viridiplantae > Streptophyta > Pinopsida > Pinales > Pinaceae > Picea > Picea glauca. Next base: position 96,248 of record JZKD02S1612169.1, read on the forward strand.
AATCTAGGGTTTTCCTAATAACATATCAAATGGTGAATTTTTCTCAATAAATTTAACAACCTCAAAATATTCCTTTGTCGTAGTTCTATGATCACTCATAACTATCTGGGTCTGTCTTCCACATAGGGTTATCAACTTTCCTCTAAATAATCCTATTCCTCCTAATGAAGGAATCATAAAAGGATTTCCTAAAATTTCCCAAGTTCTTTCTGTGATAATATTCACCTGTGTTTCCTCATCTAGAACACAGTCTGTGTCGAAGTCTCTTATTCTTGTTTCTATGCACTCTTTTTCTTTGAATATCTCTGATAAGTTGATATTTCAGTGATCATTCAGGGTTTCTTTCATTTGCAGTAATATAGTCTCTGATTCTTTTTGGGGTTCTATCGTGGTCTTAGTTTCTTGATCTTCCTCAGGGTTTTCTTGTCTCATAATTATTATTTCAACCTTAACAATCATTCTATGGAAATCCAAAACTTCATGATCCATAGCTTGACAACAAAGACAACTAGGTATTCTACCGGGGAATTCCTTAGCAAGATGTCTCAGTCTTCTGAAATTATAAAAAGAGTTAATCTTCTTTTTCTTTGAAATGATCCCCAACCTTTCCTGTACTGCGCACTAGGATCATAGTAGCTAACTTGCAAAAAATTCTTTCTAGGTTCTTTCATCCATTTGTTAGTCCAAACATTCTTTCTATGCATAGGAATAACATATCTTTCTTTATTTCTATCAGTTCTACTCATATCAAACCTTATTTAATCTAGTTGTGCCCTACTTTTCAAGTTAGGACAAAATTGATCAAACATACCTAGATCCATACTTTTGAAACAAATTTTTTTCACTTATCTTTCCTTTTTCAATCAAAACTTTTCACTGTTCTTACCTTTAACAAAGAACAAAGCCTTCAGATCTTACCTCTTTTCTTCAGATATCACTTTTCTTCTTAGCAGAGAGCTTCACAAGTGAAGTAGACTACTGCGCACTAAAGCAACAGATCTATGCACAAAGATTTCTTTTCTTTAGTTCCCAGCAATCATAGTTTTAGGTCCCGGCAACAGAACCATTTGTTGGCACAGGGGCAGACCCAAGGTTCAATGATCAAGAATGCACCAACAAAACCCTAACTACTGGCCCTTTCTTCAACACCTATGAAGCATATGAAGTCTCACCCGAGGTAGAGGCAGGGGTGGTTGCAGGACTCAAATTTCTGCAACCTTAGTTGGGACACCGATCTATGATTACAACACCTTAACAAAGCACTTAGCAGTTATAGTTCATCAATATTTAACCAGTATCTACTTCACAGATAAAACCCTAATTATAGAGCATTGTAGTTTTCACCCCGATCTAGCATATTCAAGCACTAAGCACATTCACATAGGTTATATCTAGAATTCATCCATATTATTAAGAAAAAAACATTAAAAGATCTATATATCATTCATCTATACCAAGAAATTAAGCAAGTAAACACATAAACACATCAATATATCACGCAAAGCATAGCAACAGAGGATATATGTGGTTCACCCCCATCCCGGGGCTACGTCCACCAATTCTTCTTCTCTTTTATTATCTTCGGTCAATTAGCTACATGCACAGAGCCACAAGATCCTACTTTGCATAGTACATGAGATATGTGTGCACCTCACTCGATCCTCCTTCCCCGAGCTAGGTTACAACACGAAGCTTCTACTCAATCTCTTACAGTCACTTGCACTTAGCTTTGCAAGTCTCACACAACATGCACAGAGCATGTACACTGTCACTTGCACTTAGCACTTGCTATCACACACTTGTGCCTTTGCACTTTGCATCACATACACCACTTACTTACATCACCTAGATTTCTATTTATACATTACAAAAGAGGCCTAAACATGGGTAAACAAATGGGACGACATCCCCATACCTGTTACATAAGCCCAAATCCCAAAAATCCCTAAAAAGGGGATGAGATCTCATGATCTCTTCTTCAACTTGTGCTCCACCTTCGACAACCTGTCGAAGTCCCAAAAGTAGGTCAAACATGACCAAGGATCCTCAAAACTTGGTCAAGGGCCAACACCCCCTCAAAGAGGCAAGTGAACATTGCTATCAGTAATCAAAGTGCTCTTTTTGGTGTTATTCTGGTATTATGATGGTATTGTTCTAATTATATCATTTCTTCTCTGCCATTTCTAGCTAAAATATTTATGTTCTACGTACTAATTTATATCTGGAATACTACAAGTGGTATCGGATCACTTTCCTTGGCCAAAGAAGAGAAAATTTTTGGCTCTTTTTGCAATTTTTTTCTAGGGAAAAAAGAGGGCGACAAACTTCACGTTCATATTTGAAGATTTATGAGATGATTTTTTCAAAACAAATTGGATATTTGAATTCCTCTTGGAAAAATACCCAATTTCAAAAACAAAATCAGTCAAAATGGAGCCAGGAAAGTAAAGTTATCAACATTTTTGTAACATCCTGCTCTGGCGCACTGAGAAAACTTATTCTTTGAGGACACTTGCTCGTAAGTGATCTGGATTGTTATGATATTAAAAATTTTATCCTTGATTATGATGCATTATGATAGATGACATGATGCTTTACTGCTTTGACATAGACAGGTGCTATTGAATCAATTTTATTGAGTGTGAAGGGTTTTGGACCTTGAGGATGCAGAGGCATCGATGGAAACCCCTTGGACTCTGGATTGAGTCGGGGAGTGTGTTATTGGGTTGATTTATTTATTGTGATATTACATTTTGATTTGATGATATGATATGGACATGTTCTGACATGACTGCTGATGATGCAGGCTGACGATAGCTTGCCGACCAGACTCACATATGGAGTAAAGGGGCCACACACGATTTCTAGAGAGGTTGAGGGAGAGGTGTGGAAAACAAACCTGCCACAGCCTACTAGCACTCCCGCCATGGCTCGAACTGTAGGTTAACGATTACCTAGTTCAAGAGGATCCACGATGCCGTGAGGCCAGACTGCGACAATCACTCACGATGATTCTAAGGGGCACGCAATAAGGCGGGGGCCTTATTCCTTAGAGCCCTTAGTCTCCCACAAGTTCACGTGGCAGAGTGTTGACTCCAGGGGTTATTGATGTCTACCAATCATTCAAGTTGGTGAGTGGCACCCTTGGAGCACGTGGTGCATCTTGAAGGGCATGTCGCGCAAAGAAACACAAGTTGGCGAGTGGCACCCTTGGAGCACGTGGTGCATCCTGAAGGGCATGTCGCACAAAAGAAACACAAGTTGGCGAGTGGCACCCTTGGAGCACGTGGGGCTTCCTGAAGGGCACGTCGTGCAAAAGAAACGAAGGAGGCGAGTGGCACCCTTGGAGCACATGGTGCGTCCTGAATGGCACGTCGCATTGATGTGGATGAAGGAACAAAATTAGATGGCCCTAAGACATTTAACACATTAAGAAATTCTTAAACAACTTCCCTAAATAATTGTCTCCCCGTTCAGAATTTAAATCTAAGTCTAAAACTTCTCTAGGGTAAAATTTTGTTTAACCTTAAGAAAAAGACCCTATAAAAATAAAAGTAATAATTTAAACTAAGACCCACTTAAGTAATAGTTTAGTCTTCATAAAATTCTTGGGGTAAATGAAGAGAGTAAGAATTTAATTAAAACTAGTGGGTTTAAAAAAATTGCAAAGAAGAAATTAATTCTTAACTTGTGAAAGTATTAAAAGATATTAAATTAATAATAAAAGGAAAAGATTAAATAGCGCAACTGCCATTGTGGCTCTAATAAAAAGGAGAAATAAGGGAATAATAAAAATTAGGAAACTAAGGAATAGGGGGAAACATAATAAGGGAAAGAAGGGAACTTATGGTAAAAAGCGAGGTCAACATTGTAAGGAATCTGCAATTAAGAACCTTCTAAAATGAACTAAATTAGCAACTTCATTTTAGGGAAAGTATTTAAACTTGTAAGGGAATCTAGGAACACCTAGGAGTAAATTTAGGAGCAACTCTAGGTGGGTGAGGGAAATGAGACAATTAATAAATTTAAAGAAAATAATTATTGGAGGAAAGAGGCGGATGGACGACACTTGTGTGAAGGAGAATATTTAGAATATTTTATTAAAACTTAATTTAAATGTGATTTAGGGAAAGTTGGAGGTCTTAAAAACTCTCTAAAAGAAAGGGAAGATGGGGAAGAAAGGGATCAGTTGTTAGTGTAACGTTATGCTGCTAGATTTGTGACTTGATTGATTACTTGTGAGGAGTTGGGATTTTCCAGCTTGGATAGGAATGGTAGCTCGGCCTTGTGAGGCGAGCTGGGAATCTAGACGAACCATCTGGTTTATGTGTGGCCCCTTTGCGGCTTGGGGGGAAAAGTGGGAAGCAGAGTACCCCTAGCACTTAGCTGGGAGGTACCGGTGTAGTCTCGACGGTCGGCACGCAGTAGCGGCACGGAGCATGCGGACGACACTTGGAGCAAGCGAACAGGCAACGGTACATGTTTTTGTTGATTGATAGAATGTGGTAGGATGTATGTTTTAGATCTACAAGTGTGTTGAGTAGGTAAATTGTTGTGTAGTTTTATGACTGAAATTTTTTATAACTTGGCTGATTGATTGGTTTATTAAATCTCCCTGTGGTGTTTCACTGTGACCCTTGCGCTTCTCCCATCATGCTCTTCGATTTACATTATGACTGCATTTTATGTTGATGGACAATGTCACTGCAGTAATCGTTTCCCTTTAAGCTTTTAAATATTTGCAAATCAGATCATGGAAGGGACTCTGCATTAGTTGTTTACTTCTTAGTATACTAAACAATCTTCATATTTCAACTGCATATTCCCTTATGAAAACAACACCGAAATATAATTAAATTGCATATTCCTTAACTAGTCAGTGCTGGAATTATTAACATGTGCATTCCTGGATTGTGTCACCGCCTTACACATGGCTTCTCTGCAAAGCTGTGCTTGTGTCTGCGATGGATTCCATTGTTTAGTTGATCAATTGATGTGGAATAGTTTTTAATTGATTGGAATGTATCGAAATCTACTTACCTTAGCGGATCTTTCTTGTAATAAGAAAATGCTCCTTACCGGCGTGTTCAGTAGCACATAACTCGGCGCGCATACTATAAATCTGTGTTTATTATTTTTATCTTGCATTTCAAACTTGTCTGCATATTTCAACCTATGTTAACCTTCCGACCACAAAGTAATTTATGTTCTAGAAGCTATTAAAGATGACTTGCTTTCTAAACGCGCAGCTCCATGTGTGGACAGAGCGTTAACGCAACAAATGTAAACGTAACCCTTTTTACCAGATTAAGTAGAATCCTACCATCTTCGAACAGAGTACTTCTCACAAAACTATGTTGTGATCATCATGAGATTCTTGACTACCGTCACAACAACCCCGTCGTCTTGAACATAACACTTCTCTCACATTTCAGACCTTAATTATTTTGTCATCACGCGAGATTCTTGACCAGACTACCTTTCATACCAGCAAGAGATCAAAGTATTTATGCGATTCCCATGAGAAATGGGCATGGCAGACCTAGTAGACTGTATATTTTCCACTTCTTAAACCAATTAAAGTTGACGGGCATTCGTTGATAAAGAAATTGAAAACTGGTAACGGGCATTCCTAATCTTCGTGACTGAATGTGGTGTGTCACGCAAGTCGAACGACTTTTAACGTGTCAACCAAGCTGGCGTGAAGACCCCAAATGTTGTACAAGGTAAAAGATAGACATTGACAAATAAGAGTTGAAGACTTCACTCCTCTTGATAAATGGCATTCAATGAGATTCATTCTTCCACAAAAACATTTCTGGATTTTGTTCCTTACAAGGTTTAATGGCCATAGATTTCGGTTCCTCCATGACGCGGGCAGGATGATTCTACTAGCTTAATGCTTGCCTTGACAATTGTCGTGATTTCTGACCTTCCGGCATGCACTTGTCGCCCTCAATATTTTGGTCTGCTTTAGGTGCTCTCATTTTCCCAAACAACAACTTTCCACTTTGTTTCAGTTCACGCTTAAATAAGGGAACGACTAATAAAGGGTGTTGGGATTAGTTGGGAATGTAGTAGAAATAATTTAATTACTTCAATCAATTGGAAGAATATCTTCTTAAACCAAATGTTACTATTTCTGGAGAAGAATTTACCTTACCCATGCATCTTTGGCTTTTTATTATGAGGTTTTTTTTGTAGTTAGATGATTCCCCATCCCGAGTTTCAATCACAACGCACCAGCGTTGGAGGGTGTAGTTCTTAAAAACGTGAGACCCGATGTTATCAGCCTTCCACCTGGGCTGCAATTCCTACCATCTACCCAACCATGGGCAGTGCAAAGCTTGTCAGCTGACAACCGCGTTTAGTTACCCTTACCAGGCCCGAATGGTCTTAAACGCCCTTCAATGCTTTCCTTTTTATCGCCAGGTTTTCACACTTAATAACTGACAGGTAGCAATGTTAGCTGCTCCAGAATTAACTACCTAGTTGGCTTATGTTAATCATCGATTATTTGAATTACAATGTTTTGTAATGAAAATCCATTATTAGTTTAAATTACAATGCTATGAAATTCCTCTACAATCCAATTTACAATATGTTTCCCATTTTGATTTAATTATTTATGTTAATCATCGATTATTTTATTTACAAAGTTTTTGTAATGAAAGACTTTCTTAGTTAAATTACAATGCTATTCTATTATGAAAGTAAATACATGGTTATTATGGTCAGGTTTTTGGTAGTTCCGTTGTTATCAATAGCAAACAAAAGCTAAAGTCATCATTATTTTAATTGCAATGATATTGTGATATAGAAGGGGAGGATATGGTTATGTTATGGTACTAATTATCATGTAGGGATGTAGTGTGACTAAAGAAAAAAAAATGGTATGGCGATCCCTTCCTCTCTAATCTAGATCTGATATGGCTATTCTTCCAATATAATACATGTTACATTGGGGATTCTCAAATGAAGTCAAGCTATATAGATTATTTTGTTTTCATTAAGCTACAAGCATGATTATGCATGCTATGGTACTAATTATTAGGTATTGATGTTCTCATTAACCTAGAAGTATGTTATGAGACTAATTATCATGTATGGATGTAGTATGACTAAAACATGGCATGCTTGATCATTAAATGAGTTATGTTAATTGGCTAATGGATCAGGTGCGTGCCTTGAAATTGATGTTGGTTTGTAATTTTATGGTATAAGTAACATATAAGATGTATTGAGATAAGTAATTTAATTGTGGAGTTATTTTTGGTAGTGTAATGTTGTTATTATTTTAGGGTAATGTTGTTGAGATTGTGTTGAATTGTTAATAGATAATGTAATGTCATTAAACTAAGTACAATCAGTTGTTGTGAGTTAGAAATTGGGGAACATCGATTAATGGAATTTAATTGGAGTAGCTGGTCTGAAATTAATGCCCATTTTAGTTATAGTAATGTGTGGTTAATTAAAGTTATTGTACGATGAATTATAGTAAAGTTTAGTCTCACCCTTGGTTTAATTGAGTTTGATTGATAGAATGAATCTTAGTTAATCATTGATGTTGGTAGATTTAGCATTTTTGGCTCCAGTATTGATTGTGTCGGGCGGGATGTAGACACCTCCATGTTCCTCAGAACAGTCGCCAGCCCTGAGACCTTAAATGGTTAAAATCGATGGGAACCTGGGCTTGAGCGTTGATTATGAGTCTTGGAGGTCCTAAGCTTTGCAGGGTAGGACGGGCGGGTAGTCAGTCCTGCTTATTGTCGATTGATCATCGTTAAATGCATGCAGTTACTTGTTGTGTTCGTCATGGTATGCATCTTGTTCGTTGTCGAGTGGCGACACAATTTTGAATGTGTTGTTTCTCTTGTACACACGCGCACACACTTTTAACAAAAAAAAATTGCACTTGTTATATGATTTTTTTGTCAGAACGATGAGGATCGTTACATATGGTATCAGAGTCAGTTCGACTCGTGACTTGGGATCGCTACGAATTTCGTTGACATGATTTGATTATACTCTTGTTGATAGAGTTGATTGTGTGCATGCAGGTAATCATGGTTAGAGGACGCCACGGAGGCAGACGATGGGATACTAAGGGAGGAGGCGCGATGCCACCAGTAGCATCCACGCCTGAGGGGTCTAACCCCCAGGGAGGCGAGCAGGTTCTCGGACAGGAGCAGATAGCAGTTGGCAACGTAGTTGGGATGATGAGATCTTTTCAGCACATGTCCGAGGCACTGATCAACCGCTTGGACAAAGATGAGTCCAGGGTGTCGACACCCGCTGAGGTTACACTGCACGCACCGGCCATTGCTGGTAGCATTCACTGTGAACTCGAAAAGGTTAAATTTCCTGAGTTCTTTGGTGCCCCGGATGGAGTCGCCGCCGAGGCATGGTTGGAGAATATGGCGATGTGCTTCACACTTCACGATTATACCTCCAACATGAAGGTTCACATGGTAGTCTTTCAACTGAAGGGGAGCGCTCTTCTATGGTGGAAGATGCTCCTACCGCAACTGAACATGGTCGTCGAAGACGTGTCATGGGAATTGTTCGAGGAACAATTCTGAGAGAGGTACCTTTCAGAGGAATTCATTGAGCGTCAGCTCAATGAGTTCAATGCATTATGATAGGGAGGTTGTATGGTGCCCAAGTATGAGGCACGTTTTATGGAGCTGCTCCAGTATGCTATGCACATTAACACAAAGAAACTTAAGGTCAACCGGTTCGTGTTCGGCCTTAATGGAAGCCTGCGTGCAAAGGTTAGGATTTTGATGCCTCAAACCTTGCACGATTTCGTCCAGAAGGCCCTCATAGTAGAGGAGGAGCTTATCAGTGGGGGTCAGACTAGGACTCTAGCGAGACCAACAGGGCAAGGTTCATTTGGAACCTCATAGCATCAGACACCAGCGAGACATACACCAGGATATCGTGGCTTCCATAGAGGATCCACTTTCACTACACCCCGATGACCATCGCCTCAACAGCGGACACCTTATCAAGGACCACAGCATCAGCAACAACGTTGCCCACAGCAGCAGCAGTTTAGGCTTGTTCAGCAGAATAGACCAGGTTTTCAGGCTGACAGGCCGTCATCTTCTACTTCGGGTACTAGGACTACTGGGCCGAAGAAGGGGTGTTGGACGTGTGGGGAGCCACACTACCAGCATGGCTATCCTGTGGAGAGGACCAGAGCGTCCAGATCAGCCAGACCCACTATAGTAGGAGATATGGGCAAGGCCCATCGGATTCATGCAGCGATGAATAATCGCCAGGCAGAGCACCAGTCGACTGTGATCGAGACGACAGGTACTGTCGCTGACCAGACCCTTAGTATTTTGATAGACCCAGGTGCTACTGAGAGTTTCATTTTTGGTGCAGTGCTGAAAAAGATTAAGGGAAAGGCAGTCGAACAGGACGATTTTAGCTTCGTAGAAATGGCTTCAGGAGCCAAACAAAAGGTTGGAGGAAAAGTTACGGGCTATTCCCTTAACCTGGGAGAGTTTGTCACGAGGGTCAACTTGTATGTCACGATCTTAGGATCTTATGATGTCGTGATTGGTATGGATTGGTTGGAATCACATGAGGCGATACTCAACTGTAAGATGAAAAGGTTGAGCTTGGTCGATGATGAAGGACAGAGACGTGTGATTGTAGGACAGAACTAGGGAGTCTCCCTGAGGTTCATCTCTTCCTTACAGTTATAGAAGAGTATGCGCAAGGGGTGCAATCTTTATGCGATCCTTGCGCTAAACGAAAAGGGAGTAGCAGAAGGTCTAGAACACCTTCCAGTGGTGAAGGAGTTTGCGGACGTATTTCCAGAGGAGTTACCTGGGATGCTTCCGGAAAGGGAATTGGAGTTTACCATAGACCTGAAACCGGGGACCAAACCGATAGAAAGAACGCCTTATCGGATGTCAACCCCAAAGTTGCAAGAGTTGAAAATGCAGCTGAAGGAGTTTCTAGACCTGGGACTGATATGTCCTAGTGTGTCACCGT
>JZKD02S1612169.1:132253-149944 GCA_000966675.3 Picea glauca
TTCATTGACAAAGTCTGTGAGCACAGAAAAGTTCTCTTGGTGTAGAGTAACAATGGGCATTGATGCCCTGGATTGTTGACTATATAATCCCCTGGACCCCTGGATGAAAAGAAAAGAACAAGTGGGAGAATGTTGGGTATGTGTTATATTCTTTGCATGTGTGTGTGTGTGGGTGCGTCAGATACGACAACTGTGTCTGACGATCCCTTCACCTAGATCTCTGTCGTTGCGTCGGGCGCTTCCTAGGGGGGTCCCAGGGGGGGCAGTGCCCCGAAATTTTGTTTTGGGCGGTTTTTTCTATTTTTAGCGGATTTTTCTATTTTTAGCTGATTTGTAAATTAATCCCGGATTAAGGGATTAGGGTTTTGGTATCTACGGAATACCTAAAAACATTGTATATATTGTATGGCGAATGGTGAAATTCAAGATAATGAAAATAAGAAAGGTTTTCCCGGTTGAGGGTTTCCGGTAAAAATCTCTATGTACTCTGTGTATGAGCCATTGATTATTTTTTGTATTGCTTAAGAATCTATATGCATTGCTTTACTTCACAGGTTTAAAACTTACAGTAATGAAGTCTTGATTAATCCATCAAAATTTACTTCTGCTAACTGATTGCTATGAATCTATCTTCTCAAACTCTGCAAGTTGCTCAAAGGATGGTTCTTTGGTCTATCACAACTATCGCATAGACTCCCCCAGTCTAATATTCATATTACTTGGGAGTGTCTAAGCCGGATGGCTCAAAACAATTCATGCTCTGATGTGTATTCATCATCATCTTCATTGGTAGATTCATCATCATCTTCATTGGTAGATTCATTATCTCTCTAAGCTATGAATTATTTCTTTCTATCTGTGGATTCATTTTTCACTACAATGCTTGAAAGTACAATCTCTTGAACCTATTCCTTATTTACCTTTCCTTCCTTTGTTTCAGTTATTTTCCAAACCTTTATGTATCTGACATCTTTACTTTTCTCTGTAGAATTTTCTTCATCTCGTTTTATTGCCAATCTTGCAATCTCTAGTACCTGGTCTTTGTTCACCTATTCTTCATGTTTTCTTATCCATAATTTCTTATATATGATATCAGTATTCTCTTTCATGGAAGTATCGATCATGCTTCTACAATCACTGACTATGTGTCCATAGTTATGACATTTGTAACACTCAATGTTACATGTGACCACATAGGCATGGTCTGCTTGAACATTTCTTTTATAATCCCTGTAATCTGCAACCTTATATCCAAAGTTAGTACAATAAAAATAATGACCATAAAATAAATTTTCATACCTGGGAGTGAATGATCTTATTTGTGGCATAGTCCTTTTGAATTTTTTCCTTGACTGATCATGATTAAAGATTCTTTGTGGCTTGAACATGGATGGTATTCTTGAATATGTATCTTCAATAGTTTTCTTAGATTCTAGTTGACCATGATTCCTTCCTTTGAGTACTTCTACATACCTCTTTATATTTTCTTCATTCTTCTTTTCTAGCAACGTACAATGCTTCTCTTCATTCTCTACAACTGATGTGGATGTTTTTGTCTCTTCAATGTTCTTGTTGAGCTTGACGATTTTGACTCTTAGTGTGACAACTTATTCTTCAATATTCTCAACCTCTTCTTCTTTCTTCATTATCTGAGACTTCATGACCTCTTCTATTCTCTTTGCTTCTTCAAGTTGGATTTTCAATGTAATTATTTCTTCTTCCAGTCTTCTCTCTTCTTGACCAAACTCTTCCTAAAGTTGGTTTAATTCATTGGTTCTTTCCTTGAGATGATCCATCAATATCTTTTCTCTCTTTTACGCTTCATCCTTTTTTGTTTCTATGTTGGCTTCTAAACATTTATTCTGATATTCTAGAGTTTCTTCAATTCTTCTGGCCTCTTCTAGTTGAGCTCTTAAATTCTTGATGACCTGCTGATCCTTTTCGGAACCTTGAACACTTTTCTTTTTGTTCATCAATTCTTTCTTGGATGTCCTGTTTTCTTATCTTTCTTTCCTTAGATATTTAATTTCACTGATTATTTTTTCTTTGTAATCAACTTCTGCTTCATCATACTCTTCCTCTTCTGAATCCGTTTGACATGATGAACATCTTTGTTATTGTTCTATATCTACATCTTCTTTGGCATTTTCTGAATCTGAGATGGGTGAAGAATATATGTCATGTAACTTATCCCAAAGTTCTTTGGCTGATGAACATTTACCAACCTTTTCTCTTACCGGTTTAGGTAATCCATCCCAGGTGAAATCCATTTCTATTTTTTTATTCTTCTTCAATTCCTTCTTGGCTGGAGTCTTTGCCCTTTTTGAACTATCATATCCTGTAACAACTGATAGCCAAATATAATTTCTCTATGCCTGTAAAAATAATTTTGTCCTTCTGCTCTACATCTCATACTTAAAACCATTCTGATCATTAAACATTGGTACTCCATTCTCAGAATAATCCATGATCTCCTTCCAGTGGTTAAATTGTTTCCCGAAGGAACCTCGCTCTGAAACCAATTGTTGGATTACTGAGAGGGGGGGTGAATTAGTAATAAAGCAATTTAATCCTTTTTAACCATATAATTCAAGTTTTATATCAATGTAGCATTATCATCCAATAAATGAAGAGTAAATAAGCAATGAAAAAATGAACAATCATACACATACACAGTACACCAGTGTTTTATGTGGAAACCCAAAGCGGGAGAAAACCACATAATGATTTTTCTTATATGTATTGAATAATTACATTCATTGGAAGCACCAACTTCCTTTGTTTTCCAGCTGCAACTGGAAGGAGGCTCCAACCCCCTAGTTTCTCAGGCTACAACCTGAGGGAAGCTCCAACTCCCCAATTATCTGGCTACAACCCCCTATGCTCTCCAGCTACAACCGGAAGGTGGATAAAAACACCTACCCTTGCCCCATCCAACCACCCTGACGTATAAGTAGAATGATGAAACTACTGTCACACTATCACTATGAGATATACTACTATAAACCTGTACCAATCAACCTCTACCAAAAAACCTGTATCAATAACATGAACCATGCATAAACCATGCATCAACCTGTACCTCAATCTATAATCAACCTGTACCATAAACAAGTGCATCAACCATGCACCAACCTATACCAACCAACCTGTAATCAACCTGTACCATAAACAAGTGCATCAACCATGCATAAACCTATACCTCAACCTGTACCATGAACAAGTGCTCAACCATGCACCAAACCTGTACAAATAAACTGTCACAACAACCTATCCAAACAACCTATCACAACAACCTATCTCATCAATATTATAAACCAAATCAGATCAATCACCAAGACAACTCTAAAATATGTGCATCAACCAAGTATAATACAACAACTCATAATCATCACCAAGATCAATATGCGCTTCTAATAATAGAAGTATGCTACATAATCCATAAACCATGTGTCAACAATACTACTAACAAGTGCCTCCAACCATGTACCAAGTATGTAACAATCATGTATCAACTACTCATCAACTATGACTCATCAATATGTACCAATTTCATCAACTATACACCTCATGTATGTGCCGACTCATCAACTACTTGTCTCAACCATGTATCTGACATGTACTTCAACCAAAGGCCCTCATAAATTTCATCATACAAATCTTATTTGTAACTTTGTAATAGACCTGGTGTATATGATCACATTCCTACAAACCTTCCTTAACTTTAACAACAAGAGACTAGCATTTTCATCAAACGTTTATTTAGTCTCACATGCCTAGTTTTGGATTAGTCAACAACCCTAACTTGAAATAATCATAACTTTGTACATGTAAAGAATAAAGATCTAAAACTGATACACACTGTTCTTCGGTATGTTTTATGCAATTCCTCTAGGTTTCACTACTTGGAACCTCTCAGGAAAAGAGGTATAGCAAAAATGGCATACCTTGCTCAATTCTGGCTTATTCTAGAGAGTGACCTTGTAGAGTGTGCTCCGCACGGAATATTTATTGAATAAATATGAAATTGTTAAAAATCATACTAAAGAATGTAATCTAACCAACACATTTTTTATTACTAAATTTGGATATTTTATGAATAAGTTATGACGTTTTTACCCGAAACACTTGTTTTTGACTAGTTTCAATACTAGCCACAAACCCTATTTTCCACGGAGTGTAACTCCAAAAATACAACGACCCAAAAGATGATTTTTTTACCAAAGATACTTGGATATGTTTCCTAAATGGCATAACAATTTCATGGTCTAAATCATTTTAGAAAAACAATTATTGCGAAAATGGTGAGATGACCCGTAAATAACATACCTTAGAAAGCATCATCAAAAGAATTTATCCTTCCTTGAATTCCGACCTTCTTTTCTTCACCTTCCCTCATAAATTAGTATTATATATACTTTGGTTACCTCAGACACCTATAGGAATTCAATATGCTCAAGTGTGATTTAAATGAGAGATCCTTGCCACTTATTTATACTCTCCAAGTAGCTTCCTTAAAAACATCTTCTAGGTCACTTTGCCCTTAGGGTTAACCCACTTCTAATTTCTAGATTAAATTTATTATTTAATTAATTTATTTTGTATTCAATTTGAATTATAATGCGCTCATCACTTCACTTTATTATTTACCTTTAAAATCTCTTAAACCACTTTGACTACTTTAACCTTTCGGGGCTTCTAGATGACATATGAGGGTCCTCCAACTTCGTAAGGTCATAACTCTCAAACCGTGAGGAGTTATGTGATGTTCCACATACCACCAGAAATGGCATGACATGTACTATCCATATAGAATAGTATTACCTGAAAATATATCAAAACTCATACCATTATCCATCAAACAAACTTGGGTCCATTACCCAAACCTGGGTTCTCCAACTTCTCATGGCCATAACTCTCTAACCGTGAGGAGTTATGTGACGTTCCACATACCACCGGAAATGGCATGATAAGAAATATCCATATAGGATAGTTTCACTGACAAAATCATTGACATTCATCTAATTATTCCACAAATAATCATGGGTTTTATAACCATACTTCTATCATAACTCAATCCGCAAAGTATCTTCCCGTGAGGGCTTTCACCATAAGGCGAACAATTTGGAGTTCATCCATTTTTACTTCTTATCAACCATGACAAGAAAATAATGAGTAATATTTACATCAAACAAACTTGGGTCCATTATCCAAACCTTTGTGCTACTGGAATTCACTACCGTTCTTTCTCCAAGGGTTGACATCAATCACTAAGGGTTGACATCAATCTACAATGTCACTCTCCAATAGTTGACATCAATGAAAACCAACAATCCATACCAACTATCCATAAACCTAAGCCAACGGTCTAACATATATCTCATCCAATACCTCAAGTACTATTAAATTCACCAAAATCAAATCACAAACATAACATCAATGATTTACACAATTTTTGAAGGGGGGGGAAACATAGATCTATATTGAATAAAGATTATTACAACAAGTTATATGATTACTTTGAAAAACTTGTCATACTCCTTGATTTTATCCCTTGAGCTCCTCCTAATACACCCTTGCATGGTTGGAATAAATTAGGATACTCATTGTATCACGGTAAGAAGATGATATAAATCTCTCATCTAGGCCTTCAAACTCACTTGTGTTGATGCCCAACACCCAAGTATGAAAACAAAAAGGTGACCAAGAATTCTCACTTAGTTTCACTAGTGTAAGGATGCTTATAATATTTTCTTATGATGCCCATTCCCTTGATTTGGCCTCTTCTTATAGGAATTTAGAGGATCTTGGAGATAAGTTCATGGAAAGTGAACTAGACAAAAACAGGTCATCCACAAGTTACATGCTCAATAATGCATCATGGCCAACCCATCTCTCATTGTTCTTCTCATAACTCTCTAATTATAGAAGATCTAATGGGTGGCCATGGGTTTAGTATGGGAAACAAGCGTCTGGCTACAACTTTTCTATGAGGGAGCTACAATTTGCTTCCCTTCTTTCTAGGAAAAGAATGAATAGGCTCTTTTATGACATTTTAATAGAAATTTCCTTGGTATAAGTCATATTTTTGTCTTTAATAAATCATTGGCTTCTCTTCAAGGCCTAGAGTGGAAAATACTAGTGTAATAGATGCTCGATAACATGTGAGGGAAGAAGAAGAACCGATGGATAAAATACATTACCTAAATACATGTTGACGAATGGCTTAAGGAAGGAGCTTACATATTAAGGAACTGGGAAGTGCCTATATATATATATCACCCTCAAGGTAGGCATACTCATGCTCATATGTATGAAAAACCATGGCCACAAAAAAATACACTATCGATCCATGAAATTATATGCAAGACCATGACCAAGAAAAAGTACATCATGGATCAATGTCATATAAAATATCATAGTCATGAGTAAATACAATGTGGATCTATGTCACAATATACATTAGGAATACATCTAGCACCAATGAGAGTGTCATTGTGGTCTTTAAAGTACTCATGCAATAGTGATATAATATTATGTAGCTTGGGAAGGCGAGCATAAATGGAGAATGCCCCTAAACCCAAGGTCTTCAATCCAACCCCGTCGATTGTATGAATCTACATTATGTGAATAAATTAAATATGAGTAGGGTTTTAAGTTATGTATGGGGTATGAATCAAGGGGAGGTGTTGGAGCATGAAATTTAAGGGTATGGAGATGTTKTGAAATGCATGAAGTATGAAGCATGTAGGTGAATTCATAAGTACTTTGTGTATGAAGATCTTMTATTTCTTTCCTATACAGGTCRTATTGAGTTGGTGCTCATGTGAGGAGATTGGTGTCTCTAGTAGGTTGGTGCCTACATAGTATCTTGTTGAGTTGGTGCTCARCTAAAGAGATTGGTKTCTCTAGTAGGTTGGTTCCAACACAATATCTTGTTGAGGTTGGTTGTGGAGCCTGATTATCTTTCTGATTCARAGKGKTTTTGTTTTCAGCCATGATTATACCCCATGAAGACTTTACACCCTGGAAGACTGTACACCCCTCCRCATGGGGAAGTTGCASGGGGGGCTTKCCCCCCCTGTGGGGTYTGGGGGAMAAATTTCCCTGATSGGGGTTCRGGGGTAAATCCCTCGAAGKAAAAACTTCCTTGTAAATTTATATTGTAATTTCATAGTAAATMTGGAYCGTTCATTATAAGGTTGTARATMTGATGGTAGAAGTTATGTTAGGGATTTTTTCCCTAGAAGGAAACCCTCTTTTATGAGGGAAATGTGTTGCGACTATGTATCATTGCGAATATTGTATTTTGAGTGAGGATAATATGAGAGAAAGAAGAGGAAGTTACAACAGGTGTGTTGTAGGTTGTATCCCTTCATTTGTTGGATAATAAAAAGGAAGGACCTAGAAATTTCTTTGGTGGACGTAGCCTACACTGGGTGAACCACGTATATCTGTGTCTCTATTATATTTTGTATCTTATTTGTTTTATTTCCACATTTGTTTATATTTTATTTCTATGCAATCCTATTTTTATAACAACTAGTATCAGAGCGAAAGGTAAATCACAAGAAAAGAGGGTTCCTGGTTCGAGTGGGAGCAATGGCGGAATATGGAAAGTTTAGGGTCGAGAAATTTAATGGCCAAAACTACCAGTTATGGAAGATGCAGATGGAAGATTATTTATATCAGAATGATCTATTCCTACCATTGGGTGGAATAACAAAGAAGTCGACAGCCATGAAGGACGAAGAATGGGAGGTTCTTGATAGAAAGACATTAGGAACGATATGACTAAGTCGGGCAGCGTCGGTGGCTTTCAATATTTCGAAAGAAAAGACAATGAAGGCGCTGATGGACACATTGGATAAACTATATGAAAATCCATCGACATCCAATAAGGTATTTCTAATGAGAGAGTATTTAATATGAATATGTCAGAAGGTGGGTCTATTGCATTTCATTTAAATGAATTTAATATGGTTACTAATCAACTAAGTTCTGTAAAAGTGGACTTTGATGATGAGGTTGGGGATATTCTGATATTGTGCTCATTACCATAAAGTTGGAATGGATTGGTCATGACTATAAGTAACTATGAATCTGGTTCAAAAACATTAAAATTTGATGATGTTGTTGGTGTTATCCTTAGCGAGGAAATGCAATGAAAAATCATAGGTGAGACATTAGGTAATGTGTTAAACATGGAGAATAGGGGAAGAAAAAAGGATAGAGAGAAGGGCTCAGGGAGTTGCGCGAATTATGGGAAGGGAAGATCCAAATCTAGACTGGGAAAGATAGAGTGCTGGAATTGTGGGAAGAAAGGACATCTGAAGAAAGACTGCAGAGCTCCAAAGAAACAAATAGATGGACAACAGGAGAAAAATCAGGAAGAAAATGTAACGGGTGATGTGTTTCAAGATTCTTTTATTATTTATGTAGACAATATTTCTAAGTCTTGGGTAGTAGATTTAGGGGCTTCATTTCATGCCACACCCCATAGGAAACATTTTCTAGAATATGTTCAAGGTGATTTTGGACAAGTTCATTTGGGTGATGATGCACCATGCAAAATTGTTGGAATGAGAAAGGTAAAAGTAAAGCAAAGGAATGGAAACCAATGGTTGTTGAAAGATGTAAGACATGTTCTAGATCTAAGGAAAAATATAATTTCAACATGGCAATTTTCAAGTGAAGGTTGTATATCCATATTTATAGATAAGGTGTGGAAGGTCACCAAATGATCATTGGTGGTAGAAAAAGGAGAAAATGTAGGTACATTGTATTTATGTACTGGTAATACTGAATCTTCTATATCTTTAGCTTCTACAAGAGTGAATACAACACTGTGGAATCATAGGATTGGACACATGAGTGAGAAGGGGATGAAAATACTTCACAAAAGAAATTTGTTGCCAGATCTTAAACAAATTGATTTGGATTTATGTGAGAATTGTGTTTATGGAAAACATAAGAGAGTCAGATTTCTCATAGTCAGAAAAGAAAAGGAGAGTGAAAGGTTAGAGCTTATGCATACAGATGTATGGGGACCAACTCAAGTATCATCTCTTGGTGGCTCTCGTTATTATGTTACTTTCATTGATGATGCAACTATAAAAACTTGGGTTTATTGCATTCGAAAAAAATCTAATGTTTTTGATACTTTTAAGAAATGGAAAGATTTGGTTGAGAATGAGACAGGAAAAAGGTTCAATTGTCTCAGATTAGACAATGGAGGTAAATATTGCAACAAGGAGTTTGATGATTATTGTTCATACCATGGGATTCGTAGAGAGAAGACAGTTTCGGGAACACCAAAATAAAATGGTGTGTCAGAAAGGATGAAAGGGACAATCATGGAGCGTGCAAGGAGTATGAGATTGCATGTTGGTTTTCCCTTAAAATTCTAAGTAGATGTTGTAGATATTTATGTTTACTTAATAAAAAGAGGACCTTCAAGATATTTGGATGGTGGAATTCTAGAGGAGGCATGGACAGATAAAAAGGTAAACTATTCTTTTTTGAAGACTTTCGATTATGAAGCATTTGTCCATATTGATAAAGAAAATAGAACAAATCTTGAGGAAAAATCCAAGAAGTGTACCTTTATTGGATACGGTGTTAATGATTTTGGTTATCGCTTATGGGATTATGAAAATCACAAAATCATTAGGAGTAGAGATGTCATATTCAATGAGAAGGTCATGTACAAAGATCAGTTGCAGGGAAAGAAATAGGAAAAATAAAAACCATAATACACAGTGCTTGATGAGATCACTGAAAAATAAATTCCAAGGGTACCATAAAATCAAAATGTACAACAATAGGAGAAACATGTACCTCAAACTTCTGCAAGTGTTTTTAGAAGATATACCAGTTTAAGTAGACCCCCTGAACGATACTCTCCTTCATTGTATTATTTATTATTGACTGATTATGGGGAACTAGAATGTTATGAAGAGGAAATGTAAGTAGACACTAAAAAGAAGTGGGAGCAAGGCATGAAAGAGGAAATGGAGTCCCTAGAAAATAACTAGACTTGGGATTTGGTTTAGTTTCCTGTAGAAAAAAGAGAAATGCAGAAAAAAGGGGTTTACAAGTTGAAGGAAGAAGATGGAGGAAAAAAGCGGTACAAGGATAGACTTGTTGTAAAGGGGTTTGCACAAAAGAAAGGTATATATTTTGATGAAATATTTTCTCATGTTGTTAAAATGACTTCAATTAGGACTATTTTAATTCTTGTGGCAATAGAAGATTTGCATCTTGAACAATTAGATGTAAAAACAACTTTTCTCCATGGGGATTTGGAGAAAGATATTTATATGCAGTAGCCACATGGGTATGAGGTCAAAGGGAAGGAAAATTTGGTATGCAAGTTGAAGAAGAGCTTGTATGGCCTAAATCAAGCTCCAAGGCAGTGGTATTTGAAGTTTGGCAGGTTTATGATAGAACAAGGTTATAGTAGATGTCATTCTGATCATTGTGTTTATTTTAAAAGGATAGAAAATGGAAGTTATATTATCTTGTTGTTGTATGTAGATGACATGCTTGTTGCATGTTCTAATNGCCAGATCTTAAACAAATTGATTTGGATTTATGTGAGAATTGTGTTTATGGAAAACATAAGAGAGTCAGATTTCTCATAGTCAGAAAAGAAAAGGAGAGTGAAAGGTTAGAGCTTGTGCATACAGATGTATGGGGACCAACTCAAGTATCATCTCTTGGTGGATCTCATTATTATGTTACTTTCATTGATGATGCAACTATAAAAACTTGGGTTTATTGCATTCGAAAAAAATCTAATGTTTTTGATACTTTTAAGAAATGGAAAGCTTTGGTTGAGAATGAGACAGGAAAAAGGTTCAATTGTCTCAGATTAGACAATGGCGGTGAATATTGCAACAAGGAGTTTTATGATTATTGTTCATACCATGGGATTCATAGAGAGAAGATAGTTTCGGAAACACCAAAATAAAATGGTGTGTCAGAAAGGATGAACGGGACAATCATGGAGTGTGCAAGGAGTATGAGATTGCATGTTGGTTTTCCCTTAAAATTCTAATTATATGTTGTAGATATTTATGTTTACTTAATAAACAGAGGACCTTCAAGCTATTTGGATGGTGGAATTCTAGAGGAGGCATGGATAGATAAAAAGGTAAACTATTCTTTTTTGAAGACTTTCGATTATGAGACATTTGTCCATATTGATAAAGAAAATAGAACAAAGCTTGAGGAAAAATCCAATAAGTGTACCTTTATTGGATACGGTGTTAATGATTTTGGTTATCGCTTATGGGATTATGAAAATCACAAAATCATTAGGAGTAGAGATGTCATATTCAATGAGAAGGTCATGTACAAAGATCAGTTGCAGGGAAAGAAATAGGAAAAATAAAAACCATAATACACAGTGCTTGATGAGATCACTGAAAATTAAATTCCAAGGGTACCATAAAATCAAAATGTACAACAACAGGAGAAACATGTACCTCAAACTTCTGCAAGTGTTGTTAGAAGATATACCAGTTTAAGTAGACCCCCTGAATGATACTCTCCTTCATTGTATTATTTATTATTGACTAATTCTAGGGAACTAGAATGTTATGAAGAGGAAATGTAAGTAGACACTAAAAAGAAGTGGGAGCAAGGTATGAAAGAGGAAATGGAGTCCCTAGAAAATAACTAGACTTGGGATTTGGTTTAGTTTCTTGTAGAAAAAAAAGCAATGCAGAATAAATGGGTTTACAAGTTGAAGGAAGAAGATGGAGGGAAAAAGCGATACAAGGATAGACTTGTTGTAAAGGGGTTTGCACAAAAGAAAGGTATATATTTTGATGAAATATTTTCTCATGTTGTTAAAATAACTTCAATTAGGACTATTTTAATTCTTCTGGCAATAGAAGATTTGCATCTTGAACAGTTAGATGTAAAAACAACTTTTCTCCATGGGGATTTGGAGGAAGATATTTATATGCAGTAGCCACATGGGTATGAGGTCAAAGGGAAGGAAAATTTGGTATGAAAGTTGAAGAAGAGCTTGTATGGCCTAAATTAAGCTCCAAGGCAGTGGTATTTGAAGTTTGGCAGGTTTATGATAGGACAAGGTTATAGTAGATGTCATTCTGATCATTGTGTTTATTTTAAAAGGATAGAAAATGGAAGTTATATTATCTTGTTGTTGTATGTAGATGACATGCTTGTTGCATGTTCTAATATGTAGGATATAAATTTTCTCAAGAAGAAATTATCTAATTCATTTGCGATGAAGGGCTCGGGTGCTGGAAAGAAAATTCTTGGTATGAGAATAACAAGAGACAGGAAAAATCATAAATTGACATTGTCTCGGGGTGAGTACATAAAGAAGGTGTTAGAGAGGTTTATAATGCAGAATGAAAAACTAGTTAGTACACCTTTAGCCAACCATTTCAAATTAACCAAGGAAATGTGTACCAAGACACAAGAGGAGATAGAATACATGTCCAGGGTCCCTAATTCATTAGCAGTTGGCACCTTGATCTATGTGATGGTTTGCACAAGACCAGATATTGCACATGCAGTGGGAGTTGTGAGTAGGTATATGAAAAATCCAGGTAAAAAACATTGGGAGGCAGTAAAGTGGATTCTTAGGTATTTGAAAGGTACTTCTACTCATGCATTACGTTTTGGAGGTTTAGACATTGTTCTACAACGATATGTTGATTCGAATATGGCAGGTGATAAAGATAGCAGGAGGAGCACCGAAGGGTATGTTTTTACTGTAGGTGGAATAACAGTAAGTTGGATTTCAAAACTACAAAAGGTTGTTGCACTTTCAACAACATAGGCAAAGTATGTTGTTACTATAGAGGCTAGTAAAGATATGAGTTGGTTACAGAGGTTTATGGAGGAATTGGAAAAGAAGTAAGAGAATAACAGGTTGTACTGTGACAATGAGAGTGTCATTCATCTTTAAAAGAAATCATCATTCCATTCAAAGACTAAGAATATACAACTCAGGTACCATTTTGTATGATCCATCTTGGAAGATGGACATTTGAAGTTGAAAAATATAAACACTAGCCGGAATCCTGCAGACATGTTAAAAAAGGGAGTAACCATGGAGAAACTGAGTTCCTTCTTAGTTTCAGTTGGTCTTCAAGCATGAAGGAAAAGATGAGAAATTTTCTAGGTCTAAGAAGGATCATAGTCCAACAGATACATCAACAGTGGAGTTGTTGAGATCAGTATCGAAGTGGGAGATTGTTGGTTGTGGATCTTGAGTATATTCCTGATTGAGAGGTTTTTTTTTTCCAGTCGTGTTTATACCCCATGAAGACTTTACACCTCGAAATACTGTACACCCCTCCATGTGGGGGAGTTGTAGGGGGGGCTTTTCCCCCCTGCAGGGTCTAGGAGGTGTTGGTAGCCAATTCAATTTTTTTAATTTGCCCTAAAAAGCTGCCTACACCTACTTGTCCCCTATACAACAAGTCATCGTCACATTTTGCAACAAGACATTGTTTTCATTTCTTGCGATAATTGCAATTTGATTTCGATTCAGTTTTCACAACTGAAAGTGTGAAAACCTCTTCATCGTTATTTGGACTGTTATCATCTACTGAAAGACACTTACCTTTGGTTTTCTTTTAATGTGACTGGAGTATTCTTTCAAACCATATCCATTTATATATACTCTTATTGCGCTTTTTGATTAATGAGATTTTAAGCAGATTGAGTTATATGTTATATTTGATTCTATAAGGGTCGTGATTAATGTTGATTTCATATGATATGATCCTTATTGTTTTTAAACCTTTGGCTTGTCGATGTTGCAAAATCCTTGGTCATAATGTTTTATAAGACTTTATTTATTATGCTATGAGCGCATGATCAATATATGAGTTTCGATTTGTATGGCAAAGGTTTGAATTATAAACCCCGATCGGGTAAGCTTTTGGTTTGATGGTTTATACAATAGCACGATTGGATGAAACATTGGTTTAAACGTTTGCTTTTGATTTAATGATTAATGTGATGGTGTGTTGGTAAAACTTTGGATTTCATGCTGGATCAAACTATACACTTGGCGCATGAATATAGCATATGGTTTTGTTATACGTTTGAACGATGGCACGTTGATATAGTTATACAACATTTTGGGTTGGCCGATTAATATGTTTTAAACGCTATGATTACAGATGGGAAAGCATTGTACCCAGCCATTAATGCACTGCATGGCGATGGTAATCCCACCAACTTCGCACACATTGCATTGATTCATTCCACTTTCTGCGCTTGCAGCTGTTAAGTCTCGTCGTTTTACTTCTGCGTTTTGTATTGTTTACACCAAACCCTACCATGTACAGAATCCATGGCTCCTGTCATGAGGGCTGAGCCCAATGGGTGCCAAGCACTGCTGATGTTTGATGGCGCTTATAGTGACCTGGAAAATCTCGGGTGGCTCCCGTTCATAAGGAAATTCGATGGTCATAATTCCACTGTGGCTCGGCATTTTGCGTTATCATTCGATGGTTGCCGAGCCAAAGTTGGAGATGTCCAACTTGAAATCACTGAACAGTTTCTTAGCTCGACAACCAGCCTACCTGTTACGGGACAAAAATGGTCGAAGAGTTGCAAGGTAGATGATGTCCCGTGGACATTGTTGTTCCAATCTTGAACAGTGAACTCATGCGACAGAGGTTTGCCTGCAAAAATGCTAAAGCCGCGCTGGCATGACATCCTAATGATAATCAAGCAATTCATTACTTGCGAGGGAAGGTATGGGTTCATTTTCTTGTTTCATCTGCATTTATTGATGGTTTTTATGGGTTTCGAACTTAGTATGCCGCACTATCTGCATAGAAGTTTGTTCAAAATGGCTAAAAGGTACAAGCGTAGCCTGGTTGATACCAGCCTCTTCCATTTGGGGTTGATCAAAATGATTATGGTTTATGAATTGGGGTTACGTCGTGATTCTTGGCATGATTTTCTCAGTCGTAATGGCTTTGAAGAATCGAACCCTCCACAGGTTGATAAGCCCATGGTAACCGAGAGAAAACCTTTTCCCCCTGTGCCTTATAGCGTTTTTCTACCCAAACCTCTACCCGACCCACCTACAATTTTTCCTATGGCTGTGACTAAAAAGGTTGAAATTGATAAACCCGCGACCAAACAGCCTAAAACTAAAACTAATACTAATTCTAGAGGCAAGAAAAATGCAAGGTTAATCTCTCGCATGGCGAGGAATAAACCCAAACCCCCTGCCAAATCAGAGCCTATCGTGGTCAGCGAAGACTCTGATTCAGACATTGAACGTTTTCTCGCCGAAGAGTATCCTTACTTAGAGGGCTTGTGTGGAAAACCTCCTTATGATTTTGTCAAGAATTTACCTCCTTGTTTGCGGGATAACCCTGACTTCCCTGGAATTGAACCACCCCATGGAACCCTCGGTGAATCATCAAAACCCTCGACTGCTCAACCTATTGTTCCACCTTGTGATCAGTGTGGGTTATGGTTGGAAAGATACTACTTGGATGTACCGACATTGCAATCCAGAATCCACGATTTGGAAAACCAAGTGGCAAAGCTCACTGGTCAGAATCCAAAGGTGCAACCCAACGACAAGAAGCAATGAACTACTGGTTCAATCCTGTTCAAAAATGTCGAGTCTGCTACAACAATTGTTAATTCAAAATTGACATAGTCTCAACAACCGCACTGGTATAACTTTCACTCATTTATATTACACTTTCATAAACTCTGTGTACATATTTCACCTGCTCTGTTACATAAGCATGCTTTGCTGTATATAATATTTGTTTTGATGAATCAATTTTCGTTATAGCTTAAGATTCGATTGGATTTGGTTTCGATTCGATGGATCGTCAAATAGATATCATTGTTCAAATTTAACTTCAGTTGGATGCTCTTTTGATAAGTGAAGTTGTTAAAAATAGACTGTTGTTGGTATTTCTATTTTCGAATACAGTCAATGCTACGATTTGAATTGGTTATGTTCTATATGAATATGATTGATAAATGGGTTAACTATTTTCAATGTCTTTCGACCAAATCTGATACTTTTCTGTTGATACATAACCAATTGCAACTTATTCAATTCTCATTATTATTTGAATTGGATTATGTTCAGGGTTACGATATTGTTTCTATAATTAACTCAGTAAATATTTGTGTTGATTATTACCCAGTTCATGGATTCTGTCGATTTTATCGCGCCTCTGTTTGTTGACTGTGTGGTGATCAAACATGAAGATTTTTGAGTCGATATTCATGGAGTATGATTTCATCCGATTGCAATGGAATCAATTTATATATCGTTCCTTTAACTGAATGATATCAATCTGTTGTTATGACTATAACTAGTCAATGATAGTTATGACCATACCTGTGAACTGTTTGAAACTCAACGAACGAAGTCTATGGCTGGATTCTATGGATATAGTTATGCATGAAATCATGACGGCTTTCTATATTGGCAATGGATTAAACGATATGAATCTTATGCAAATCAATAATGATTGTTTTGTATCTCATAGGATTTGGTTTACCATTGATTGCATTTATGAAACAGTCTTGTTAAGATTTGATCCAATTTTATGACAATTGGAAAAACAGAGCATTCTTACCCTGTCCCGATTACATTCTTTTTTATTTGGTTTAATTTAAGGAATAATTGAATCATTAGTAATTAGTTTTGGATTTGATTTGATTTAATTATATATCTGGTCCTGTTTGCTATTTTTGACTAGCTACAGAATCAGGTGATTCTGTAGCTAAGTCTGTGGAGTCAATTTTTTATTGTTTTTTCAATAAAATATCCTTCGAATTTGATCTTTGTGTTCTATTGCAGGCAAATCCGAATTGGCAATAGATATCATGAGCAGTTAGGGGATGATCTACAGATTTTACTTGCATTTTATTTCCTTAGTTTAGAAAATTTTGGGATTTTTCCCTAGATTATGTAAAACAATTTGCTATTATTCACAAGGGTGTTTTACCTTGTCAAGAGTCTTATAAATACTTATGATTTTTGTAATAATGATCATCCTCATTTGTGGGAGAACAAGGATATAGAATTCTGATACAGACTGGAGCAGAATTGATGTTTTTTTATAGCTTTTTCTTTTCAATATATCAACATTGTGTTTCAAGTTTTGTATATCACTTTGCTTATGGTTTATGACTACTTTATCTATCTAAATCAAATGCAAATGATATAATTTTATTACTGTTATCCATATCTTGTCTCTTCCAAATAGATAAAAGACATAACAGTTGTTGATTCATTTTGTGAATGATAGCTTTGTCYTCTTCATARATTGAATTGTTAYATATATAAGTTTTCTGCATAATAGGTTTCCCTTATTGCAGAGATTTATCATCAGAAGATTGTTATGATTTTCTTTTATGTCTTGTTTGTCCTGTAACATACTTCAAGAAGCAGCATAGCTGATCGTTTCTGAAAAGCTTAAGGACTAAACGGTGTGAATTTCTTCCTCTAACCAGCTTAAGAAGTCATCATACACAGGGCAGACTTGGAGCGTTTCCAGGTCAATTAGTAATTTGTTTACAGTTTTTTATTAAGTAGTTTAATATAGATAGAAGTTTAATTAGATTTATATTAGATCATTTAATTTTAGTAATTTCTGTTTCTTTTTCATAAAATATAAAAAATCAAAAGAGATCCTT
>JZKD02S1612169.1:154600-170433 GCA_000966675.3 Picea glauca
TTTTTTTTTTTTTTCAGATCTTGTTCTTGAAACTGAAAATGAGAACTATAATGTTTCAATTCAAGAAAAATATCATCCTCTACATGTTCCATTGGAGGGACATTTGAACCTCTCATGTGATCAATTTGAGAGTGATGATCATAATGAGTTTAAAGATGAATTTAAAGAACCACCACTTGTTGTACCCAAGGATTTTATTCAATACAACCATGATGGAAATCTTGCAGAAAATTCTCAAATATCACAACCAATTTATACCAAGCCACAAGAGGAATGTCAACATTGGATAAATACAAGTAATCATCATTGTACATCAAAATTTTATAATGTTGATTGCTCATTTGAAGCATAGTTTAATGAAGACTTTATCTTCCAAGCATCAAAAGAAGGGAATTTGCAACAAGAGGAATCATGGATGATATGTTTTATTCCCGAAGATAATGAATTATTGATGAAAAAAAATACTTTCATCACATCGGGCTCAATTTTACCTCAACACACTTTGGGCATGCTTTTTACTCTTTAATATTAGCCTCAATATGTTCCCCAATTCTGGATTTCATTCCATAGATCAGTTGGATGCTTGAATGTATCAATTGGAAATCTAATTATACTTGAAAAGTGTTTGTTTTCTTCAAGTAGGATAGGGTAGGTAGATCCGGTTTGAACATAGTTTGTTTCTTCAGTCTATTTTTTGCACAATAAAGCAGTTGCTAGATCAAGGTAATGTTTGAAGATGACTCAATGAACTAATGAATGAGGAATTACAAATATTTATTGTGAATATGACTCCATAGACCAATGGATAAGGGTGTCAAACCAATATTTTGGATTCTAAAAAACCTATAGGGGGTCATTGTCCCATAGTTGGAGCTAGTTGTTGATAAAAACATTTAATCACCTAGGTTTCTTACTCTTGGAAAAATAAAAATAAAAATTGATGTCAAAAGAAATAAATTTTGAACGATCATCGGTTCATGGAATATCCCTCATTCTTAGCTTTGTCACTCATTTTTTGGATTCAAAATCTGAGTCTGTATGCTTAAGATATTCATGTTTTTGTCCAATCTCCCAACGAGTATTTTTTCTATTTGCAACAAAGATAACTTTTCTTGGAACCACACTTATGTTCTTGGAATTTGTGGAACCACGATTATTGCCTTGGAACCACATTTAAGTTCTTGGAATTCTTGGAACCATGCTCAATTCTTGGAACCATGTTCATTTTCTTGGAACCTTACTCATTTTCTTGGAACTCTTACCACCCAATTTGTACTTGTCAAGCCCAAGAAAAGCAAATCAAATTGGAATAACAATAGGATAACCCACCACTGTCACCTTTGTAGGAAATCCCCATGTTTTAGGGATGAAAGAGGTCCATCCTAGGGGAGGCATCCTTAGTAATCTCAAGGGATCGAAAAGGAAAGTGAATGGCCAATCTTGGAGAGACCTCTCACTGGTTACCTAAATCAAAGGTCTATGTTTGTAAAATTGAGGCAAAGGGAGAATATTTGTGTACCTTCTCGTAACAAGAACAATAAAACTTATATATAGAAATTTGCAAGTGCCAAATAATAGTAAAACCTCAATAGACAATAGACAAATGAAAATATATGATGGCTGAAGTAAAATTGCAGCAAACTATTGGCCCTTGGTTATGGAAGAAAGTGAATATTAAGGAAGAAAGGTGAAATATGAACTGTGCGGAAGGCACATTGTCTGATATTGGGTTGAAGTGGTCAAAGAAGAAGAAAAGAAGGAGCGAAGTAATGGAAATCTATTCGTTGAATGATAAGATCAAGGATGACAGATAAACAAGGAAGATAGATCCTGGACAACTCAGCAAGCGGAAGAAGACATCAATGAGTGCTTTGGAGCACCTCACGGGAAAGAAGGAATGACAGGCTGGTGAAGCCCTAAAAATGCAGGTCAAGTTGACCTAGGGTTTTGGTATCTAGGGTTTTGACACCTAGACGTTTGTCATTGTAATGTATAAATAAAGGTATAGAGGACTTGGGATGGGTTCATTTATGGTTGTTCGATTGTTGTTGATTCTGGGTTTATCATTGTGGATTAAGAGAGTGAGTATTGTCGTGTAGCGAAGTATTGTATCGAGAGAGAGTCTATATTGTAAGATCTTCAGTTGGGTGCGAAGATCAACCCTGTAGCTGGGTGCGCGGGGAGGAGAGAAAGAGAGAGAGATCTGCAAGCTAAGTGCATAGATAGAACTGTATGTTTTCACCTAATATCAAGAAACACAGTTCTATGGACGTATCCCTAGGGAGAGGGTGAACCACGTATATCTTGTTGTTCTGTGTGATTGATGTTGTGTTCTTTTTCTTTCTGTTATCATATTATTGAATCATTGTGTTAGATATGAGACATAGCATGCGCAGCAGGCCTAAGGGAGATAAAGAATAACTAGATATTTGTGTGTTGTTCCTTTGAATCCACTTGCATTTCCTCTATTTGTAGACACCTATGTCATGAAACCCCCTATCGCTACTTCAAGTGAGACTGCATCTTCTTTGCAGGTGTTTTCGAAAGGGCTAGTAGTTAGGGCTTGTTGGTGTGTTGTTAGAGTTGAACCCTGGCTCTTCCCCTGTGCCAACAAATGGTTCCATTGTCGGGACCGAGATCTTCTTGAGGGAATGTCAAAGTGGTTTCCATCGAAGACAAAGATTCAGAAGTGGATAGAATAACAAGAAAAGGACTTCGCTGAGGCTCATAATAAGAACCCTAATCTTAGCATAGAGGACTGGTTGGGAAGGTATATCTTTACTGATATACATGAGATTTTCTTTGGAGGAATTCATAAAGAGCTATATGAGTGGTCAACCAGACTAGCAAATACCTATTTTGAGATCAGATTGAGACCACCTGTGGTTTGGAAGTCAATGTTGATCACGAAGGTCAAGAGAGTTGATAACGTCGTGTCAAGAGTAGTAGACCACTAGTTTGATAGCACTATTGTAGGATACATTACCAATTTTGCTATTGACAAAGTAGAGTCATATAGACAAGTATAGAGGTATTTCTTTAAAGGACCTAGAGGAAAAGTTTTACACTTTTTGAAGTTGAAGATCAAGATGCTATTGCATGAGAAGAACATCTTGAAGATACAATAATTGGTTGGATTGAAGAGATAATGTTCAAAAACTCATACAGTGACAACGACATAGAGATGGGAAATACGTGCAGTGGGAGAACGTTCAGAGACGTTCCTCTAGTAAACCTTTTTTAGCAGAGCCACAAACCACTAGCACATGATGAAGGGTTCTAAAGTGGAGAAGAAGAAAATCTATTGAACGAGGAACAGTCAGGATCTGTTGGAGTAGAGGAAGAGAAGACTAAAGAACCTCGCTGAGAAGAGTCAGAAACTTCATGAACTGTGTTAACTGTCGAAGTAAGTACTATTACTCCTCCTGTTGTTTTAGCATCATTAAGTAACCAGAGTAGTCAGAGTTACCAGAGCACTCAGAGCAATGTTACCAGTAGTTCAGTATATACTCAGTCAAGAAACCTAAGAATCTCTATGGAAGATGAAATGAGGCTGCCTATCTTTAAAGGAGATGGATTTGAATATCCTGATCAGCACTAGTTCTTATGCGAGGATGTATGGAGTATTAAGAAAGTCAATGAAGAAGAAATTAAGAGAGCTCAGTTTAGTACTACCTTGAGAGACCACACACTGAACTGGTACATGAAGTTTGTTAATGGAGTTGTATAGCCTAAACTGTTGAACGATATCAAGACTGTGTTAAGTGAAAAATTCAAGAAACCCAAGTTAGAGTCACAATGCATTACAGAACTGAAAGAAATCAAGTAGAAAGTAGTTGAACCTATTTGGGAGTTTGATCAAAGGTTTAAGACCTTAACAGGCCGATTGAGTTTTCATATCCCAGACGAGAAGAACAATTAATGGTTCATTGTTTCCCTCCTACCACACATCAGAGTTCCTCTAATGCAATAGAAGGTTTCTTCGTAGGCTGAGGTGTTGGAGATCGCCATGAAACTAGAGTCAGCCCCTATGGGATAATCTAGCTCAGGTATGAGTCAAATTTTGAGTTAAATAACTAGCTTATCTCTGTAGGTTGAAGATATGAAGAAATACAAAGGAAAATATAACAGAGATGAGATTCGGTGTATCATATGCAAATCATAAGGCCACAATAAGTAACATTGTCCCCTATTTCATGAGTACTTGGCCTCTGGGGCTCCGAGCCCTTTGAAGAAGGTTACTCTACTCTGGTGAGAGGTATGTAGAAATAGACATTGCCCTGGTGAATGTTATTACATGTAAAAATATGTCCATATACCTACAGACCTTTACTACACATTTTGTAAATATGTGTGGCACAATGAGAAAGATTGTAGGGATTATGACCTCTTGCATGAAATATCAAGAGATAAATAAAGGATTCAAGGCAAGGTATAGAAGGAAGGAAATTCTATGCAGTTTAACTCTACAAGAAGAGAAAAATTCAACCCTCATGGTGGATTTAGAGGAAGAGGATGAGGAGGAAGCATGGGTCGAGGTTGAGGTTAGATCGTTTGTTATAACTGCACATAACCAGGTCACTTGGCAAGGGATTGTCAGAACTGTTGTACCACTTGCAACTATTGCAACTCATTTGAACATGTCATTGAAGATTTCCTTATGTTGTTAGCCAATCTTCAGGAGAGACGAGGAGGAAACCAACAAGTACAAATAATCTCAGCAGAACCTCACGGAGAGGATCCCAAAGTCGCTATTATCACTAGAGGAGGCATTGTTACAGGAGAAGACAGAGTGATCCCAGAAAAGACTACAGAAAAATCAAGGGTCAGAAGAGCTACAGAGAAGACGCAAGCGTTTGATCCAAGGGAAGAAAAACAGACATTTGAAGAGGCAAGAAAATAATTTGGAAGAGATCGGGCTTCTTCATCAAAGACACAAACATAAGTGAGAGAATGTGGAATTCCTTTGGCATTTGATCAGTCTGCATCGCCTGGAGAAGGAAAAGAGGTAAGCAAGCTTATGGAATTCTTATGTACTTGCATTAATCTGATTAAGGATGAAAGAGTTGTAAAAGAACTAAAAAATTTGATCAGAGAGTATGAGATAGGTAGGATAGCTCCCCTGCTGAATAAAGTAGTACATCAAGTATCTATAAAGAGAAGGACAAATAAGGAACTACACTTTAATGCTTAGATTGAAGATTATGACATAGATTATGTGGTCCTGGACTTAGGGTTAGAAGTCAATGTTATGATGAAGCAGACTTGGGCACTGATGGGAAAACCTAAGTTAATTTATTCCCCTATTAGGCTTAGGATGGCTAATCAATAGGCAGTAAGCCCCTTTGGGATATTGGAGCATGTCCCTGTGGACATAGATGGGGTAAGGACATTTTCAGATTTCGAGGTTATTAAGATAGTTGATGATAGTTGTCCTTATCCTACACTATTAGGAATTGAATGGGATTTCAACAATTCCATTGTTGTTGACTTAAAGAAAAGAAGAATGGCGTTTGAAGGTGATGGCCTTAGGGTCATTTCACCTCTAGATCTTGATGAAGGTTACAGATACACATAACCCATCAGAGAAGAAGACCATTCTTATGAACTAGAGAAAATATATAATTTGACAACAAGACAAGAATATTACATTAATCCTACAATAGATGGGAACTTAAGCTGGCAAAGTGACAATGCATGCTCATCAGATTCAGAAGAAGCACTAGAGAACTGGCAGAACAAAATGTATGAAGTTTCTATGAGAAGGTGTGCTAGATTGACCAAGGAAGTTTGTTGGATTGGCACAAAACTAAGCAATATGCCCACATTTGATGGTTTAAATCATTTAGAAATGTTCTTGTCAGAATTTGAATAAATTGTACCAATACAACAACAATTGTTGCCACTGAATGAATTTTTAAAAGAAATGCCAGCAAGATGGTGGGAAACACATAAGAAGAACATCGTGGATTGGGTGCAATGTCACACTTTGATGACAGTGCACTTTTCATAACAAGCCGAAGGGTTGGGAGTTCGATACATGGGTGAGAGTTGTCCGAAGGACCATGTGTGAAGTTGTGAGGAGGCCTAGAGCAACATCCCTCAATAGTAGTGGGTGCATAAATTCATCAACACTTTGGACACACCACCTATTAATTGGCATCTTAAAGCAGAACTATGCCTCACCTTCATATTGGTATGGTATGACTCAGAACTTTGTAGCTACATTTTTATTTGAAAGTCAGTACCTCTCAGTAGATCAATATTTACGAGTTGTAAGTCATAAAGTCTTTGAGGAGGCACCTGACCTCCCTTTGGAGCAAGAAGAATATGAATGAGCTGCACCACTTTAGAAATTGCAAGGTTGTTACAATATCAATGC
Organism: Picea glauca; assembly: GCA_000966675.3. Taxonomy (NCBI): domain Eukaryota; kingdom Viridiplantae; phylum Streptophyta; class Pinopsida; order Pinales; family Pinaceae; genus Picea; species Picea glauca. Next base: position 160,983 of record JZKD02S1612169.1, read on the forward strand.
TGATGACAACAATGATTCTAGGAATGTGAACATCGCAGAGACAGAAGGATAGAGATACGTAGAAGGACTAGGAGTCGAACTACCTTTTATTAGAAAACCAATCAAAATAAAGAAAGTTAATATTGGAACAGAGAAAGCACCTAAGCTCGCAAACATTGTAGATTATTGGGATGATGCCACTATTGACAAGATAACAGAACTATTGCATGAGTATCATGACTTGTTTCCAACCAAGTTTACCGACATGAAGGGAATTAAAGGGCCCATGGGAGAGATGAAGATCCCCTTGAAACTAGATGCAAGGCCAGTCAAGAAGAGACCTTACAGACTGAATCCCAAATATAAGAAAAAATTCAAGGTTGAATTAGACAGAATGTTGGAAGTAGGAATCATAGAACCTGTTGAAGATTCATAATGGATTAGCCCTATGGTGGTCCAAGATAAGAAGACAGGAGAGATCAGAATTTATGTAGACTTGAGGAAATTGAATAATGCATGTTTACATGATCCATTCCCTACACCGTTTACTGATGAAGTGTTGGATAATGTGGGAGGACAAAAAGTTTAATCCTTCACAGATGGATTTTCAGGTTATCACTAGATCAATATTGCTAAGGAAGATCACCATAAGACTAGATTTGCAATAGAATGGGGATCCTACCAGTACACAGTGATGACTTTTGGATTGAAGAATGCACCAACCATCATTTCTAGGGTGGTGGTCGAAGCATTCAAGGAACTATTACATAAATTTTTGGAAGCATATTTTGATGATTGGACTATTTTTAGCTTATTGCAAAATCATATTGAATGTTTAAGACTAATGTTGGATAAGTGTAGGCAATGTCAGATTTCCCTAAACCTGAAAAAGTGAATCTTCTTTTCACCCTTTGGAGTGTTGCTAGGCCATATTGTGTGTAAGAATGGGTTGTTGGTAGATCCTTCCAAGATTTCCATCATTGTTGATCTACCCCCTCCTACTTTAGTAAGACAGTTGTGCACTACACTGGGACATACGTGATACTACAGAAAGTTCATCAAGAGCTATGCACAGATAAAAACACCTATGGAGAAGTTATTAAAGAAATATTATCATCTCCAATGGTCAGAGGAATGTCAATAGAGATTCAACACACTGAAACAAAAAATGGTCACTGTGCCCATTCTGGTTTTCCCAGATTGGAGTAAGGAATTCCATGTGCATGTCGATGCGTCATATATTTCATTAGGATCAGTGTTAGAACAACCAGGAGTAGGAGATATTGACCATCCTTTAGCCTTTGCTAGCAGGAAGCTATCTACAGCTGAGATAACTTACACTACCACTGAGAGAGAAGGTTCAACCATGGTGTATGCATTGCAGAAGTTTCGACGCTACTTGCTGGGAGGACATTTTAAGATGTTCATTGACCACTCTGCATTGAAATACCTATTCAACAAGCCAGTGTTGGGGGGCAGAATATGAAGATGGCTATTGTTATTCCAGGAATATGATTTTGAGGTTGTGGTCAAGCCAGGAAGAATGAACAAGGGTCCTGACCACTTGTCTAGGTTAGAACATGGAGAGGAACCTACCAGTTTGGAGGATACACTACCAGATGCACAATAGCTAGCCATAAGAAAGGTTGATGATCACTTCACTGAGATAGTTCAGTTCCTGTCAATAGGAATGGCATCTCGGGAATATATAGTCATTCAGAAGAAACATCTAGTAGTTCGAGCTACAGATTTTTCACTTATAGTTGGACAACTTTATAAGATGGGACCTGATGAGATCCTAAGGAGATGCGTTATGGAGGCAGAAATACCAGTGATTTTGGAAGAAGCACATGAAGGCATCGTAGGAGGACACTATGTAGGAAAAGAAACAACGCAAAAGGTTCTTAGAGCTGGCCTTTAGTGGCCCACTATACACAAAGATGCTAAGGAATACTACAAAGCCTGCGATGTATGCCAAAGAGTGTGGAAACCCTCCTGAAGAGATGATATGCCTTTAACACCTGAGCTAAATTTGCAGGCATTTGAGAAATGGGCAATTTATTTCATAGGACCTATCAACCCACCAGGAAAATGCACAGGAGCTAGATACATTACCACTGCGACAAAGTATTAGACCAGATGGGCGGAAGCAAGAGAATTCAAGGACTGTAGTGAAACTACAATGGAACGATTCATATTTGATGATATCATAACTAGATTTGGATGCCCGAAGATCCTTATGAGTGATCAAGGTACACATTTTATTAATAAGACTATTGAAGACTTGAATCAGGAATTTGAAGTCCACCATCAGAAGAGCACTCCATACCATTCGCAAGCGAATGGTACAGTCAAATTTTTCAATAATATCTTGGAGATAACGCTGATAAACATTTGCAGTGTAAGAAGGGATGATTGGGATTTGAGAGTACCAAAAGTATTATGGGCCTATAGAACCACTTGCAAGAAGATGACAATGCAGACTCCCTTTAAGTTGGTTTATGGTCTAGAAGCAGACGTACCTATGGAATATTTAGTTCCTAGTTTAAGAATTGCAACATTTACAGATATGGATGACACAGGATTTGTGCAAGACAGACTTGTGCAGTTGGTAGAACTGGAAGAAGACAGATTCATTGTAGGATTTCACCAGCAAGTACAAAAGGAACGAGAAAAGGCCTACCATGAAAGACATATTAAGAAGAAAGCCTTTAAGCAAGGTGATATGGTATTGGTATATGACAACAAGTTCATGAAGCATCCAGGGAAGTTCAGGAAACATTGGCTCGAGCCATATGAGGTTGCCTATGTTATAGAAGGAGGAGTTGTGCAGTTGAAGTCTTTGAAGGGAGAATGAAAGGAAGGTTTGGTAAATGGGAGCCAGTTGAAATTGTACTACGACAACTAGCTACCTCGCAACTCTCAATAAAATCATAAGAAGAAGGGTCTAGGTACCAGGTGTAGTTAAAATTGGGTACCAGACACAGAAAAGACAGTCTTCACAAGGAAGGGAGGAACACACCAGAGAGAACAGGCTACTCCACACAGTCTGAAGATGAAGAGAAAAAAAAGGTTCATACCTCCAGTGCCTCGGGATGAGTCACAAGTGAATGTTGGGGGCCTGTTGGCCCTTGGTTATGGAAGAAAGAAAAGATTAAGGAAGAAAGGTGAAATACGAATTGTGCAGGAGGCACATTAACTGATATTGGGTTAAAGTGGTCAAAGAAGAAGAAAATAAGGAGTGAAGTAAGGGAAATATATTCATTGAATGAGAAGATCGAGGATGGCAGATCAACAAGGAAGATAGATCATGGAAAAATCGGCAAGCGGAAGAAGTCGTCAACGAGTGCTTTGGAGAACCTTGCAAGAAATAAGGAACAACAAGCCGGTGAAGGCCCTGAAAATAGAGGTCAAGTTGACCTAGGGTTTTGGTATCTAGGGCTTTGACACCTGGACGTTTGTCATTGTAATGTATAAATAAAGGTCTAGAGGACCTGGGATGGGTTCGTTGATGGTTGTTTGATTGTTCTTGATTATGGGTTTATCATTGTGGATTAAGAGAGTGAGTATTGTCATGTAGAGAAGTATTGTATCAAGAGAGAGTCTGTATTGTAAGATCTTCAACTGGGTGTGAAGATAAACCCTGTAGATGGGTGCACGGGAAGGAGAGAAAGAGAGAGAGATCTGCAAGCTAAGTGAGCAGATAGAACTATATGTTTTCACCTAATATCAAGAAACACAGTTCTGTGGACGTAGCCCTAGGGAGAGGGTGAAACACATATATCTTGTTGTTTTGTTTGATTGATGTTGAGTTCTTTCGCTTTCTATTATTATGTTGTTGCATCATTGTGTTAGATCTGAGACATAGCTTGTGCAGTAGGCCTAAGGGAGATAAATAATAACTATATCTTTGTGTGTTGTTCCTTTGAATCCACTTGAATTTCCTCTAGTTGTACACACCTGTGTCCTGCAACCCCCTATCGCTACTTCGGGTGAGACTACATCTACTTTGCAGGTGTTGCCGAAAGGGCCAGTAGTTAGGGCTTGTTGGTGCGTTGTTAGAGTTGAACCCTAGGTCTTCCCTTGTGCAAAAAAAAACTAGCAGTTTATAACAACAATGAAGCTTTGTAACAATGACAAGAAATATTGCTCAGGTTTGCAAGATAAGATAATGAAAACTTAGCATGTATTCAAGGGATTAATTAGCACTTATCGCAAGAAATTTCTGAGTAGTTTAAACTAGTATTAAGTTAGTGTATGCAGCAAAAATGAAGCAAGTTGGATGAATGTAGCAAATATTATCTACAACAACAACAAAATTAGTGAGTTTAGCTAAGATAAGGTTAGAAGAGGTTATTAGAAGATCTAGAGAACAAAATGTAAGAGTTGTTTGATCAATTCCTTCACAAGAGAGTAATGAAACTAGTGCCTTTTTGGGCTTGTGGAGTCAATTACAACAACAATATAACTTGGAGAAATGAATGATAACAATGTTCTAAGGACGGTGAGATGAATTTGAGGAGTTAGCACTTTAGGGCCTCAAACTTCTACTCTCCAAAGATTAATTTACTAGAGAGAAAGGTCCTTTTGGGCTCTAGCGAATTCTTGTTCCTCTTTAGAATATTGAAATAAATAGAAACAAGTTTCTAAAGAAATAATTCTAAAGTGCTAGCACTTTAGGGATTTATAAGCCTAGTCTTAGACAAGATTTTCTTGACAATTCAATGAGTGGAAAGAACTAGAGAGAGGAATAAACACTTTATGTTCCTCTCCTAGGGTTTTAAGAAAGCAATTTCATAATATTCAACATGAACAAGTAAAATTTACCATAAACATTCAAAGCATGAGATGAAAATTGCAAATTTTACTTACTTCACCAAGGATAATCAAGCACAAAACTCTAGTTTTCAGAAAATTCCACCATAAATCAGCCAAGAAGAATCGAAACATGTACTCCAAGAGGTGCGCACTAGTAAAATTATCCAATGTTTCCAAAGAGGGAAAAAAATTCAGATTTTTCCTCTTGTGTGAAGAAATGTTATGATGAAAATGAAAGTGAAAGGCCTTTATTTATACAAGGCCTTGCACAATAATTTCTCTAAAAATAAAAAAGAGGGGCTGACCCCTTTAATTTTCCTTTAAATGTACATAAAATGAGAAATACATAAAATAAACCCTTAGTAGGGTGACATCATGCCCTCCTAGAGTGAATTTATTCTCCAAAATGAGATGTCTAGCCTTGAAGGGTGGAACGTTGGGCCTCCAAAGGCCATAACATGTCATCAAGTGCCAAACGATGTGCCAAGTATCCTTCTTCTACCAAAATATCATCTCCATCAAACCATAACCATTCAATGGTGATGTCATGGGATAAGTGGGTAACATCTAGGCCTCCAAAGGCCAACATCCAAGTGGGAGAAGGTAGGAGCTCATTTGATCTTAATCTCACTAGAGTGCCTCTAAAGGAAACAACCTCCTTATTCAATGTGCAAATGGTGATCACAAGCATTCCCTAGATGTGGGGTTTCTGCATCCATCCTTGGGCTCCTAAACCCTCATGAAGGTTTGAACATTGTCATCTCCTCATGAATACATGTCCATCAGGAAAGGTCCTAAAAAGACAAACAAATTTGCCCTCCAAGGGTCCATAAGTCACATGAATCATGCCAAGTAAGCCACATCTAATAACAGAACCACTCGAACATGTGCATCAAACCCTCCCTTTTAAAACTAAACAAATTCTCAAAGACCTTATACAATTTGTCAAATTTAGGTGTGGGAAGGGTGTCAAGGCATCCTATTGGGTCAATCAATCCCAAAGTCAAAGGTGTTTCCCAAGGGAAACCTATATAAGTCATGCATGAGCATGATTTGGAGTGGGTTAAGACTTCTGAGCATGGGGTTCATGATATACAAGGGTTCTTATTATCTCATTTATGGGTGCCTTTGTAGAGGGTGTGCTTATGATATACTAAGCAAGGACATGGACATTGACTCGATTTTGATTGGGTAAGTGGGCCATCAAATTTTTATTAACTCGTGATTTTTTTAATGCTCGACCTCCATAGTTTCCTTTTGTTTCACATGAATTGAAATGGTAATATTTACCATATATACATGACATTATCAACTACCATAATGCATGTGGGATTTTTAAAAGGATAATTTTAATGGAGGGTCAATATTAATCCATGAACTTGATGGACGAATTTTGAGTAGAAAACTTCCATGGGTCACAACACAAGAACTCAGAGTTGGTTTTGGAAAAAATATACCTCGTTGGAAAGGTAATTGGACGAGGAATACTATATAATAAGTTTCAATGGGTGAAAATGTCCATAATTCTCCCAAACATTAAAACAAAAGTCATCTATGTTTTCATTGTTTGTTGATAAATTTGTTTGGAACCTCAACTTCTTGAGCTTATAACTTTAGATCTAGAACTCCAAATTGTGCTCAAGAGGAATTGTTTGGAAGATGGAATGATGAATATTTATTCTATGATGGTTTCCATGGTTGAGAAATCAAATATCATTCTCAAAAAATTAAAACATAGTCAACTTTTTAAAAGGAAGCCAGTTTACATTTTGAAAATAAAAGTTTATTTTAAAACTTTTATTAAAGACGAAATGGCCCCCCCTTAAGGCATAAATTTCAATGAAATAAAATCATTAATGAGATTTCAATGAAGCATTAATTAAATTGGTTATTCTAAGAATAAAAGTGTGTGGAAGTCCTTAGAAATACTGAACACCCTAACTACTTCAAGAAGCATTGGAAGCAGATTTTAAAAGAGACAGAGCACCATCAAAAAAGGTTAGAGCGCAATCATAAGATAAGAATAGAAAATTTCTAGCCATCAGCATGCAACCAAGTCTCTAATTAGAAAATGGAGATATCCAAGTCCTTATGCTTGTATTTCTGAACTAAGCACAAGGTTGAGATTTTTGAGTGTATTTCTTGTATTCTTCTAAGACTCTTTCTCTAAAATGATCATGGAGTATTTTACCGCCATATGTGTGACTGATAAAAATGTAAGGCAAGATTGTCTAAATGATTCATGGAGGTTTATCCCTTGAATTTGGAAAGATTTATTTATGAGCATTAGTGAATTGGTTTGTTGAAATGATTTGTATTGTTGAATACCTTTTATGAAACTCCACATAGAACTACTTCAAGATGTAATTTCAACGATTTATCAAACTTTGAGTATATGATCATGAGATTTTTGAAGTGAATCTATCATATTCATTTATGTTTTAAATGAAATACTCTTTTAAATTTATCTAAAATGATCAAGATAATTTCACTCTTTTTCTTGCAAGAAAATGTGGTTGCATCTTATATTTGCATGCATTTCAGAGGGTTGTAATAACGAAGTTCAACATTTATCTATTTTCATGTTGAAACCTTTCTTCATATTTTTATTGTTAAGAAGTTGATTGGTCCATTAAATAATAAATATGGTTATCAAGAACCATTTCATATATAAAATAAAGCAATAAAGACTTGGGGTTTGCTGTCCAACATTATCCCCAATCCAAGAGCATCAAGATAAATCTTTCAGATTATGATAGAGGAGTACTACTATAAAAGTGCAGGGGGTTTTATCCTCACAAGGTTTTTGTTTGAATATTGACCAATTTAAACATCAATAGACTATTGCTACTATCTCTGAATATGTTATGTTATTATTTGGTGTCGTAACTTCAAAACTATTTGAGGTCACTCCTAGTCCTATTCCCTTGGATTGGTTTGGGATTTTTGGATCCAATCCACTTCTTTGGTCGGGGTTTTGTCCTAAATATATTGTTGCTCCAATAATTAGTTTGTTTCCTTTAGACACCTCTGGTTGATCGGATTATTTTTCTTTCTTTTTTCTCTTTGCAATTTTCCATCGCTCTTCCTTTTCTTGCTCAGGGTGTTGTACTTGTCAATTTTTCTTGCAATTTTTTGAAAAATGACCATATTAATGGCATACCTTTCACTTGAATGGAAATTTCTCATAATCCATTGGTTGTAAATGATTCCAATTATCAAAAGTGGGTAAAAATACCTCTAAGAGTCCCTTTTCTTGGTTAATTTCCACATAGATTCTAGCATAGGAGAACATATGGTCTTTTGGTTTTGATCCATCTATAAATTTTCCTACATAATTCTCTATACTTCTCATAATGTCTTCATTCCAACTGTTCAATGAACAATGAGGTAAATGGACCCAAAATGCAATGGTTGTATGGATTCTATGTTATGTATTGAAATTCAACATCCAGTGGTTTAGATACAAACCTCTATTTCCATAAAAATATGGCTTGCTTATGAAGACAAAACTATGTCCTCCTTTCTTTCAAATAAGAAAGCATAAAACCCTCTCTCACAAAAAAAAAAATGAGTAAAGTTTCTTTTGATCAGGGGTTTCTATCTTTTTTGAATACAAATCATTATTGCTCTTAGGGATGGCTAGATCCTAGTAAATTTTGCATATCAAACCCCTATTTTCCATTTCCAAATCCATGTTTTGGGAAGTTGAGGTGGGAAGAGGTATTTTCAGCACATCATCCATTTTTTTCACAAATCATGAGGGCTAAGCATTTTTCATTTTTCCCATCGATTCAATCAACCTTTGAAAGGTAGTTTAAGGATCTAGAAGGCGGGGGGAGAACACCCTCTAGGAAAGGATTCCATAGCCAAGAAATATATGCAATACCACTCAGGTTAGGGTTTGCAGAAGTGAATTCCTTGCAAGGGATTTCAAATTTTTTGTTCACTTGTTAATAAAAAACTAATGTGTTTATTACCCTTGAGGGTTTCTCTAGTGTAAAAGTTTCTCTATTTTAGTTTCCATGGGTTTATCAATGAACATAAGATCATTTTTTCCCAAATTGATATGATAAGACATGATCTACTTCTGTGGGAATCCTACTATGAGAAACTATGCAAAGGAAAATCACTACCAATCACCATCTAGATCCAATTAGAGAAATTGTTGATGAAGAAATTCTACCCTCTAATATATGAATGAGAACAACATATTCAAAGGTGTACTTATAACATAGGCAAGCCCAAAGTGTGTAGGAACACACTACTATGTTCTAGTGGAATGCCATCTATATGGTTATCACAAAATGCATTCCCAATGTGCTCCTGAAGTACATTTCAAGTTTACATCATTATCTACATAATGACTTATCCCTTTTTGAAGTGCACTCCATCAAAATGGATAATACAAAATCCTTGTATCTTGAAGCTTGAACCAAAAACAAGGTGATAAGTGTGAAGTATTCCTAGAAATCTTAACCAATTCCAAAGAATTTACTCACAAGAAAAGGGGAGAAAACAAGCATGCAAATAATTCTAAACAAAAGGAAGGAAATTTGACAACACTGAATAGATGTGATCATTCCCAAAAGAATGGGAATACTAGGGGCATGTGTTGGGAATAACCAAAGGTACTTGTACCCAAGAATAAGAG
>JZKD02S1612180.1:3911-16865 GCA_000966675.3 Picea glauca
GGTTTTTCATGATTATAGAGTCTAGAAAAACACTTAAAAGAGAACTCTCTCAGTTCCTTTTTCGTACAGTTAGTCTCACGAGGCCGAAAAAGAGATAAACTACCACTCGAAAGACACCCTTTCGAACCTTTTAACGAGTGTGAAAGGAAGCAAGATCACTCGACGATCTTTTCATATTTAGAGAGTCTGAAAAGAGTTTAAAGGTGACTCCAGGGGGTTCCTTTTTTGTGTGTCCATGCGGGTCCGAAAAAGAGATAAAATTCTACTCGGTGCGTTCTTATATTCTCGAGCTTGAGAACGAACTAAGACTATGCTCATGGATGTGACAAGGTAAACAATCGATCAAAACTGCTTCGAAACTTGTAGTGTCAAAACTGCAACCCAGAGGTTTAGTGACGCCATTATATTGTCAAAGAAACCCACAAATAACTATACCTTATAAAAAATGGAAATTTATAAATAGTAATACAAGAAAAATCTTCATTTACCATTTCATTTTGCATAAGGATTTGTAGCAGTGGAGATTCTCATTTTGGAAGTGGATCTTGTTTTTCTTGATACCGGAGCTACGGTTGACCATTTTTCTCTCCATTTGGACCAGGTAGGTCTTAATCTCCCCTTCTTTCAATTACATGGTTCAAAATTTGTTTTTATAGCAATATTTAAATAAGAAAACGAAGCCCTAGGTCGTCCCAAAAAAGATCCAAAAAAGATCAAATCGACCTCTATTGAAAATGATGGGAAAAAGACATTCATTTACAAAAACGCTTTTAGAGGGTGGTAGCATAGATGCCAACGCCTTTATACTTGAGTAGATAGGCTGTTTTTGTTAAGGAATCCATAAGAAACTCAAAAAATATGCCCACGTAGCCATTATGAAAATCATTTTAATTTAAAACGTTTTATTACTGCATATGGATTATTGAGTAATAAAAGGAAGGTGTGGTCCTTTTTGAATAGTATGGGCAATAGATTTCAAGTTTTTAAATTGATTAAGAAATTGCCAAAAAATTGAATAATGAAATTCTTTGTTTTTGTTTTGTTTGTAGTTGATTTCGGCAACGACCATGATTGAGTGGAAGGAACGGGAGCATGAGCTCGATGATTTGATTGCTTTGTGGAGTCCTCGTACACGGGCTGCGTTGAGAGCATGTGGCCTTCTGAAATTATTCAAGCTACAAAAGATGAAGAAAGAGATCCTTCTGCTTGAACACATAATCAACTTGTGGGATGTTGCAGAGTAGGGGTTTTGGATCGGAACACAACTTCTAACCATCGATTTGGAATATGTATACTTCTTGACTGGCCTCTCGAAAAGAGGGGCTCCTATAGATTTTTCCGGACATAGGGCGCTTCCTGAGCAAGTGGGTGTGTACCTGGCACATCATTGTGTCAAAGGAACAAGACTGGTGGGGGGTAGAATCCCCATCAAGGATATCATAGAGTTACCCCTTCGGTCTATTTTTTTCGCGATCACGAGTGTGACAGGAAGTACTAGCGCGCATATGGCGTCGAGATCATAGGTAGCTTATGGCATGCAGTGTTTGCAGCCAACACTGTTTAACTGGAGCGCAGGGTTTCTTCGAAATGTGAAGGACCAGGTTTCGAGATGTAGGATGGGGAAGAAGAATTTTGGATATGGTTCTTTGTTGGTCTCATTCTTAGAGCGCATCCCCTAGATGCAGCCTCATATTGCATTGGAGGTATGACCAGTGGGAGAACCATGGATGGAACGGTAGACTAGTCTGTCTCCGAGACTAGTGGCAGAGTCAGAGTTCCGTTTCACTGGCGACTTCTTCGCTTGGATGAGACGCCAATATATTTGGATAGAAGACTTCCCATATGTCGAGGTGGACTTTCGCGGGAGCATGGATTGATTCTACCAGTAGGGGAATATTGGTATGTGTCAGGTGAGAGACTAAGCAACACCTGGTGTAGTGTTTTGTTTTAAGTTTTTAATGTATGTATATTTTTTGGGTATGTAGAAGAGTTTTTAATGGATGTATTGTTTTCAACATGCAGACAAGGGAGAAGTGCACCCAACTGAGATACCAATACCAGGACGTTGCGGGGGTGCTCAGGTTGTAGTAGATCCAGGGGCACCAGTGATAGGTCTCCAGGAGGTTGAAAGAAACCTTCAAGGCCTTAGGATGGGCATTCCTCCTCTACAGAGGAGAGAAGTTCCTTTACATCTATAGAGACACACTGTGGGGGTGCCTGAGAATGTTAATTCTCTACTGAGACAAGTAGTGCTAGCAGTGATATGTTATTCTCAGCATAATGTAGTGCAGAGAGATTAGAGTCTCTCTGGTGATTGTATATTTTGTATGACTTGTCGGACGATGTTGTATGGGTGTAAAGACCCAAAATTTTTCTCTTCTAAACACTTTTGATGTAATCAAAACATTTTCATTCATGCTATGTATATATATATAGTTCCAAGTTTTTACAGTGCCAAAAGATTTGTAAATGATGATGTCTTTAATGTGATGTGTTTTAATTTACATGTGATGTACAATTTGTTTTCCTTCATGAAACCTTATCTATGGGCGAGATACTGATCCATGATGTAATTAGCTAACGAATCTGAAACATTGTTGAGTTCTCTTGGAATATGTCTGTATTCAATGTAATCAAATATTCGTTCAAGACAACGAACTTGTAGGTGGAGACGTAGGAGGATAGGATTACGAATAGCGTAGATATGATTGAGTTGATAGACCACGAGTTGGGAGTCTATGTTAACAATGATACGAGAGATACCTAGGGAGGAGGCCTGGGTCAAAAGTCCAATGACAGCATGATATTCTGCCATGTTATTAGTCGTTGATCCTAAGAAAATACCTCCTGAACTCACCACCTCGTCAAATTGGTAAATGACCCATGCTGCCAAAGCAATGTTACGGGTGTGTCGACTAGCACCATCCGCAAACCCGAAAAGGAATAGTTATGAGTGGCAAATGCAAAGACTCGATCATGCGTAAGAAACAGACACACCAAACTAAAATACAATAATGTACAACGTACACATGCTAGGTGATCTAGGCATAGTAATTTTTAAGGTAAAGCCCGTTCCGGGGCTCTCCTAGGGAAATTCCATCATAATCGATTAACTCGTAGGCGCCTCTGTGCAGAACATGTTTCACAATGTAAGGGCCATGCCACAGAGGTTCTAACTTACCTGTCCCTAGTTTGTCATGAGCCTGGTCATAGACGAGGACTAAGTCTCCTTCTGCAAAAGTCCGAGGATGGATGGATTTGTCGTATTGATTTTTTATCTGTTTTTGATGTGCCTCGTTAACGAGAGCGACATCACGACGTGTTTCGTCCAGTTTGGTCATATATAAGAAATGTTCTTCTTCGGAAGAAGTATGGGGCAGGAGTTCTACTTTAAGTTTCAGAGATGGAATCTCACACTCAATTGGTAAAATGGATTCGATGCCATACACTAACTAGAAAGGAGTAAACCCAATTGCGGTTTTCACGAAGGTACAGTAAGCCCAGAGGGCCGAGAAAAGTTGTAGATGCCAGGATGTCTTATTTTCCCCTACCATGCGTTGAATCATGTTTTTGAGGACCTTGTTGATGGCTTCAACTTGTCCTTTGGCCTGAGGATAGTATGGGGATGAGTTTTCATGGTGAAAACCCAACTTGGCATGCGATTCACTCATCATCTGGTTCTTAAAGTGTGAACCATGATCGGTGACAATAGTGCATGGTACACCAAAACGAGTTATGATGTGGTTAAAAACAAAAAGAGATGCGATACGAACATCGTTCAGAAAGGTAGGCATAGCCTCAACCCATTTGGTAAAGTAGTCGACGATGACGATTATATAACCGTGCCCCTCGGCTGAGGTAGGCTTACATTGCACAAAATCGATACCCCACTTGGAAAAGGGGCCGATGGCGATGATGGGGTGCAGCGTAGTAGGGTGGGTGCATGCCTTGTGGGTAAAAACTTGGCAGGGTGGGAATTTTTTGACTGCCTCAATACAATCTTTGAAAATCGAGGGCCAAAAATAGCCGGCATGTAGAATCTTTTGGGTTGTAGACATCATAGAAAGGTGACCGCCACAGGCTCCAAGGTGACAGTCATTCAGAACGTGTTCAACTTCTACATGAATCAAACATCATCGAAGGATAGTATCAATACCACGACGATACAAGGTGTCGCCGACGATAAGATAACGACGAGAATGGTGGCGAATACATCGACGCTCTTCACGGGAAGTGTTAGGATGAAAGTGTTGGGTTTGGAGATAAAGGAGGATGTATCCATACCAAGGGTCAGAGGTGCTGATGAGGAAAAGAGTTTCGTCAGGGAGAGAATCTCTAGGTTTGATATCTTCATCAGCATGGGGGAGATTGCAGATAAGCTCCGCAAACACCAAGGAATTTTTGGCTTTGGACTTTGCAAATTCAAGATCGAATTCCTGAAGGATGATGATCCATTTAGAGTATTTTCCCCCGAGCACTTGACGTGTCAAGACATGGTACATGAGGTTTGATTCCGCAATCACAGTGGTGTTGCATAGTGGGATGTAATGGAAAAATCTCTGGACAATGATGACGGCTGCCAGAGCTAGTTTTTCTACATGTGAATATCGGAGTTTGGGTCTAGATAGACTCTTGCTTAGGTAATAGATCACATGTTCCTCATTGTTGGGGTCCTCCTGAACTAATACCATTGCAATAGTGGAAGTGGAGGCGGCTAAGTAAAGGATGTAGTCCTTTGTATACTCTGGAGGGTGAAACAAAGGTGCGTGAGTCAAGGCATGCTTGAGAGCATCAAATGATCGTTGAGCGATGTCATACCAGATGAAAGGGGTGTTTTTCTGAAACAATCTCATGAATCCTTTAGTTATCTCAGCGTAGTTACAAATGAAATAGCGAAGGAAGTTTGTTTTTCCTTGCAAACTGTGGATTTGGGTCAAACTAGTAGGTGGGGGTAAGGCCAGAATAGCCTTAATATTTAAGGGATCCACCCGAATCCCGTCTTTAGAGACAATGAAACCAAGGATTCGACCGGATTTGACAGCAAAAATACACTTATGTGGGTTCAAGCGGATACGGTAAAATCGACATCGAAGAAAAATAGCCCGTAAGTGATCAACAAGATTTGATCGATTGGATGAGTGGGAAGGTAAGTCGTCGAGGTAAGGTTTTGCCATATGCTTGATATCATGGAAAGCGTACAACATGGCCCGCTGGAAAGTAGCACCAGCATTTTTGAGACCAAAAGGTAGCTTCCGATAGGTGAAAGTTCCCCATGGGTAGATAAAGGTTGTCTTGTGTTGATCAGCAGGTAAAATTTGAATCTGGTTATACCCGGAGAAACCATCCATGAAAGAGAAGATTACGCTCCCAGCGCAATTATCAATGATCTGGTCAATGAAGGGCATAGGGTAGTTTTCCTTTGGACAAACCTTATTGAGATCCTGATAATCAACACAGACACGAATGGTCCCCTGTTTTTTAGCAACCAGAACAAGGTTGGAGACCCATTCTGTCAAAGGGAAAGGATAGATAAAGCCAGATTTTAAAAGTTTCTCAACTTCTGCCTTTATGGTTGCGATTTTCTTGGGATGAACTGGGCGGAGTTTCTGTCGAACAGGTTTCTCACCTGGGTAAGTATTGATTTCATGCACGACGATCGAGGGGTCGATTCCTGGCATTTCTTCGTAGCTCCAAGCGAAGACATTGCATAATTCTTTAAATAGAGCGGTGTAAGATACCACTTCTTCGGGTGTGCAATTAACACCAAGGTTAATGTTTTCCACAATGCCTTCTTTGATCGAAATATCAATAACGATCGTAGTAGAGATAATACCCATATTCCCCTCAGAAAGAGTATCTTGTGCGAGGATGGGAGATTGTGGAGAATTGGTAACATCAGGAGGGAAGACAAAGTGTATGTCATTGTGAATTTCTTCTAGAGGTGGAAGAAAAGAAGATCGGTGATGGTTATCATCCCAAGATACGTCATTGATACTAAGCATTTCCATTATAGATTCGTCGGAAGAGGAAATGTAATCGATTGCAGACGATAGGGAATTCAACCATGATGGCATCGAGTAGGCATCAAGTGCCAATAGATGGGGGTTATCCGGGGAGGGAGAGGCAGATTGAATAGCCATGTATGCGGCCTCATATTGGCTAAGTGGCATGGTGTCATCGAGCACATCGAATTCCATAGGACAAGGTACAATCCAAGGGTCAGATGATTCCAAAGATTGATAAGCCATAGTCGAAATCATATTGATGGTGGCAATATGATGTGTGGTGGGTGGAAGTGGTGTAGGGAAAGTACCCATAAGGCTAGAATCTTTCAACAAGCCAAGACCAATGCTTTCATATGTAACTTTGTGGTCTCCCAAAAAAGGAATGTTGTCGGTAACAGGGGCACGAGCGTCGGGCATACAGAAATCTAGTTGGTCGATAGTGACAATTTTGCCTTGATGGGGAAATTGTACACATCAAAACACCAATGAGGCGATGACAGTCATAGCATAGAACCAACTTCTTCTGAGCAGTAGGTTGTAATCGAGGGGGGCATCGACCACCTCGACATCAACAATAACAGTTTTGCCACCCAATTGAACGACTAAGGATTGCAAAAGTCTATGAGGATGAAAACCTCGTCTGTTGAAAGCGCGTAAAATCGTAGGGGATTTGTTAAGGGTGGGTGATTTCAAGCCTTTCCAACAAGATAAAGACATAACAAAAGTAGAGGCTCCCTCATCCAAGATAGTTCGGTGGATTTTTTGATTTTGAACAACAACATCGATTTGAAAAGCTAGTTGGTGGGAGAGTCGAGGTTGATGATCGTCCGGATTAAACATGAGGTTATTAGATGACTCGGCATTGAAAGCGCCGATGGAAGCCAAGAACGTTCTATGTTGACTGGGACAATGTTGTAGAACTTCCAAAGCAGACATAGCACACGGTGCTTGAGCCAAATATTCAATGATGTTGTAGTTTTGGGCAGCCCGCGAACTAGGATTAAAGGTAGATTTCTGGATAGTGCTCTTAGGAGGGCGTAAGATGGAGTCAAACGAAGGTTTCTCAATATGGAGTGGCCCGGACGAAGGGCTAGCAGATGGAGGACTAACAGAAGATGGTAATGGCTCCGATAAGGAACCATTAGTGGTCTTCGGCTTATCAGGTTTAATCGGTGTGTCATAGGTCGTAGTGCAAGTGGTCAGATTAATCCTGTTAAACATGTAAATGTGGGCACTTGTCGAGGCCTCATCGTGGGATTGATTGGAACTGCTCCCTGGAGTGGGGGTTTGAGAAACCAAAGATTGTTGTTTTGGAAAAGGCTGGGTAATCACAGCGGGTGTTGAATTTCCCTTAAATATCTTGGCCACTTCATCACGATGTGGACAGTCTCGAGTGTAGTGATCGTCACCACAAATGAGACATGGGAATTTTAGTTTCCATTGTGGTTGTTTTCCTGCAGCAGGGGTTTGAGGTTGATTTTTTGGTTGTTCATTGTTGTTGTTTTTCTTCGGTTTATTTCTTTCTTTCTTCTTACCTCCAGATTGTTATGAAGGGGTCGATTGGACCGTATTTATCTTAGAGACCTGAGTTTAAGGGGAGGTAGAAGAGTGTGTGGTCGAACTAGGAGTAGACATCGGAGCGGGCCGTTGGGTTGTTCCAGTCGACTGGGAAGTAGATTGGGTTTTGACAGAGCCAATGACTCCATCCGCGTGCGAGGTAGACGATGGTTTGGATGGATCAGTAGTGGAACGAGTAGCATTTGGTATCAATTCGTACAGAGTACCATATTGTGAATAAACCAAATCTAAGTACTGAGCTCGAGCAATGGCTTCTTCCTCGGTGACTACGCCACCCATAGAAACATCATGAACGATCTGGGGTAATAGTGATTTAGTGAACTATTCCGCTAATAATTGGTCAGGAATGACCGCTTTGATTAACCTTCATCGTCGTCTCCATTCATGGATATGATCAGAGATATGTACAGAGGTTGTTTGACGAAGGGAGGTCAATAGTTCGGTACCAGTCTCGTATCGAATGGGTAGTTGGAAGTGTGTGAGGAAGGACATGGAAAGGGAGTTGAAATCGTGAAAATAAGCACGTGGTAGTTCAATATACCACTTTGCTGCAGAACTCGTAAGCGTTCATTGGAAAAGACGCAAACGTATAGAATAGTCCATGAGGGAGTTCGATGAACACCACAAATGGAAAGTCATCACATGGTTGTTTGGGTCTTCTCTGGACTTTCCGTCGAATTTTGGAATATCAGAAGGAAGTTTAGCTGGAATAGCTGGCCAAACCGGAGAATGAAAAATTGGATCATTTGTTAACTTAGACAAGTCTGGGAGGTCCAGAGTTGCTAGGAAAGGTAGTTGTCAGTTAACCTACGAGTAATACTGGTGTGGCATAGGAACACCAGTAGGACCATACACTTGGTTAGGCAGATAATTGTAGCCAATGGGTCCTCTTGCATAAGGTTGGTGTTGACTAGGGTACACAGGATTTGAGGGGGTTCGAGAAACATGTGAGAGCGGAGGATAACCGGATGGGTTTTGAGGATTATAAGCCAAGTTTGGTGTTTTTCCATAAGGAGGATATAGATGGGTCCCTTGAGGGGGAAGAGGTTGTTGTGGAGCCTGAGGATTGTGTCCCCCTGAGAACTGTGGGTTTCTTGGAAAAGGAATATTCCATGGATTGGGTGTGGTAGACACATTTTGTCCATACGGTTGATGGTAGGCTCTGGATTGAGGTTGCCCCCCAGCCTAAGGGTTCCCTCCAAATGGAATTTGTCCTTCAGTGGGAGGCTGCCTCCCAGCTTGAGGTGGAGTTCCCGGAATTTAGGAACCAGACGTAAACGACTGACCGGTGCTACTTAACGGGTTAAAGCCACCAAGACCGGTCCCTCTGGGTTGTTGTATAGGTATAGAACTTCCCGTCATACCTTGGGTAGTAGTGACAATGGAATAATTCAGTTCTCTGTACCCAAAAGGGAGTGATGATGAAGGTCTAGGTGTTAGTGGTGTGCCAATTGTAGAGTGAGCCGTCTGGAGAGAAAAAGTGGACCTTGGGCCGACGGACGATGTGTTCGGATCAACGGACGGTGTAGCCGAAAAAATGGTAGTACCGGTAAAATGGTTTAAGGGTACGCTGTAGGTAACAGGCACGTCAGCACCTATTCCTGTTCCATAAATATCCTGCACCATGCGCGGTGGAATTCGAACAATGTCTATGGTCCAAAAGGGGTCGTCAACTAGAGGGTTTAAATGAGACCCAGTTGGAACTTCAGAAGGATTGATGACGATGAATTCACTGACTGAATTTAGTTGGAGAACACATCTCTCATATCCCTCAGGAATGCGGAAAGCCTCCGGAGACTCTGAAACAATTCTAAAATTCTCTAACGAGGTGGGAACTTCTTCTTGGGAGGTTGTAGTGTCGTGAACCTCGCTCTTTTGAGGAGATTCCTCCATAGAATGAGGGGGTAAAGGGGTATTCTCTTCCATATTTTCTGGAGGAATTCCCTATAGCCTCCGTGAATGGTGTGGAGGGTCGATGTTGGCGAAAAAAAAAAATCTATGGCCAACTACCGAAAAGAAGCAACACACACTAATAGAATCTAGGAATCACAACCAAGCAAACAAAACCTTCTCTCGATGACCGTGTTAGTTGGTGATGAAATCCAACGTCGTCTGATCAAGTCAAGAAGGGGCGGGGATATGGTGGAATAGTTACAATGGCGACCTGCTTAACGGACTTTCACCTTGGTGCAAGCTTCCACGCAGTAATTGTGGATTTACCCTCCAAGGAGCCTGAGTGAGTTTGACCAATGTCTTCTCCAAGTACAGTGAGACTTCCCTTCACTGTCACCTTGTGTAAGACCCTAAATATTATGGCCACTAAGGTTACCAATTCAGATTCAGCCCCTGGGCAGGTACAGTCGACAGTCTAGTCCGAACGTACGAGCAGGGTATCTAGCCAGAAATCAACTTGAAAGGCTTCCACTCAACATTGTGGGTATACCTTTAAGTGATCCCCATAATACGATCTGACTACTACAATCAGTCAAACCACAAAGGGATAATTTCCATAGATTTCTCGAGTGTGACCTCGTGTGTAACCCCTATGTGAGAGGAGGATCCCAGGAAGACTTATACGACAATTGGATTTGAATCTCCCTAGCTCATGATGCTAATGTTTGTTTTGGAAACTTTGGAGAGTTCTGCTGACAGCCTAATCCAAAGTACTAATCCTAGTCTACTATTGGTGGAGGATCCTAGAAGAAAAAATGTTCTAGATAGTTTTTAATTAACATTCATTTTATAGTTGTTCTTTACTCAAAAGGGGTGCATGAAAGTGAAACTGATGGAATGATGACTCAATCCCCCAAAATGCATCAAAGATGATAAGCAGTCATTTCTTTTCGATGAATGTCTATTTAAGGGAGAGAGAGAGAGTTATTTTCACTGACAAACACTAAGAAGGAATGTCCTCAAACAATTTTTTTTTTAATCAAATCCAGTGTGGTGCTAAATTTTTTTGAAAATGTCTTCTAATATGCAAATCAATAATGAAGATGTTTCTTTATTGTTTGTGTGCGAATAATGATTAATTCAAAATGACACTTCTCCTACCAATTAACCTTTTGAATCAAGGAAACTCAGATAAGCATAAGCAGGTTTCGTACAAACAATACACGCAAAAAAGAAAACAAAGAAAACCAAGAATTTCACACAAAAAAAAGATGTTGAAGAACAATGACCTCAACAAAACCAAATGAAAAGATTCGTAGACTTCTGATGTCTTTCACCAGAGTTTTTTGCTCAGTCAAAAAGGAGAGAAAAAACAGTGCATTGATTTCAAACTCCCAACAACAGAAAAACTCAAAAAATAAATGAAGAAGGCCACAAAATCTAAACAACAAAGTATTTGTTCCTTAGAAGGAAGGATGTCAAAGTTCAGTGGGAAGAAGCATTGACTCACAGAGAGACTCAGCAAGTGAAACACAGAGACTGGACCCTGAAAAAGAAATTTTGGAAAGGTTTTTTGCCAAAAGAGGGCCGACGCTCTGGTGTAAGGGGCACCAGGAATTATAGAGCTTTGTCTAACACACCCAGGGAGCATTGGCTCTATGTTAACACAGCCACAGGGGCGCCAAGCTTAAAAATCTCATGAAAATGTCCAAAAATCCAAAATTTCAGTCGAATTTTGGCAATCAAGCTGAGTGTAATGGGATAAGGAGTCAATCAACACATGAAATCAAGCAAAGAGGGGTGAACAAGGTCTGAAAAAAATCAAAGGGTAAGAAAAGGTCTATGAGGAAAAATCAAAGCCAAAAGTTTCGATTCGAACTCCCCAGTGGAGTCGCCAGTTTCTGTTGAAGGAAAATCTCCCTGCGGATAGGTAGATCTCCTCTTGAGAGCTAGACTCTTAACTCTTAAGACAGAAGACACTTATCATGGACACTGAATTCCTTTTAGATATATATAAAATGATGTATGAGGAGGAAGGAGAAAATAAGTACCTTTTATCGACGTTTGTCCCTGCACGCTCCGAGTTGAGCTCCGATCTTTTGCTCCTCGATAAGCCCTGTAGACAAACAAGGGTACAACCACTTCCTACTCTACTGGCATTAAATTGAAAATAAACCTATCTATTAGAGACAAGTTCATGTGAGATCAAACACAAACTAGAAAGAAACATGCCAAGCGTGTCATATTAATGAGAACAATGACGGAAGTAACTTACAACCGTAGATGCGAGTGCAATAGCTTTGTCAAATCCCCTACGTCTAACCCCTTCTCAAAATATCCACGATCCATATGAAAACAACTTCACTGATTACTCTCCTCCAGTTCACTGTGTGTTTCCTATGAGATCATAGGTTTCATGCTTCTAATTCTTCCTTTTTTCCACCATGATAGAGCCTGTTTATATAGGTTTAGAGAGGCCTAACCTCTTGAGGTATCTTTAGGGTAAGTTGAGGATTTTCCTCCTTGAGTCAGGGATCTTCCCTAAGATCATGGCTGAACTAGGAATTCGAATTCAACTTCCTTCTAAGATTGAAACATCTTCTCCTTGTTCTCCTCAACAAACCAACTCCTGCCCAGAATAGGTAGCGCTCCCTCAAAAGGGCCATCAGAGCACTATAGTGATCCCTAGTAGGCTTTAGGGGGGCGCCAACGCTCTTAAAATCAATAGCGCTCCTCTTGAAGGGATTTTTAGTGCTACAATGCTCCCTAGCAGTTTAGAGGGGAGCGCCAGTGCTCCTAAGAGAGATATAGGGGAGCGCTCTTTTCTAAAAACCTAGATTCAGTGATTCTTTCAGGTGGCAAGAGGCACTTAACTTCAATTAACCATTCCTCTTCCTTCAGATCAAGTGTTTTAGGCATTTTAAGTGTCTTATTAATGTTGTTATCAGTATGACATAGGCATCATGGCAATATTCTTTGCTTGACACTTGTGACACTTGTGAGCAACATGACACTTGTGATCAACACGTGACACTTGCGACACTTGTGAGCAATATGCGACACTTGCGACCCTTATCAAAGCGAGTAATGTTGATGTGTAACAAACTCCCAAAATACAACGACCCAAAAGATGATTTTTTTACCACAGATACTTGGATATATTTTCTCAATGGAATAGACATTTCACGGTCTCAATCATTATATAAAAAACGTTATAGATAAAATGGTGAGATGACCTGTAAATAACATACCTTAGAAAGCACCATCAAAAGAATTTATCCTTCCTAGCATTTTGGCCTTCTTTTCTTCACCTTCCCTTAGAATTTCGGCTTAGATATCCTTTTTTACCTCAGACACCTATATATATTCAATATGCTCAAGTGTATCTAAAATGAGAGAGCCTTTCCTCTTATTTATACTCTCCAAGTAGCTTCCTTAAAAACATCTTCTAGGTCACTTGGCCCCACTTTCCTTATTT